>PITA01009901.1:34929-74893 GCA_004023965.1 Spilogale gracilis
GAGAACCAGCATCTGCCAGAGATGAGTCCTGGATTCTCTCTGCTCTGCGTCTATTCCTAGTTCATGGGCTGTCCAACGGTCACCTCGTCTGTCACTGATACCCAGAGAGGAGAAAGCAGTTGCCCAGAGATGCTATGGTGTTGGAGTCCAGCCTGGGCCTGAACTTAGAATCCAGCACCTGGGTCAGCCCTCCGGCCTCAGAATGGCAGTATCCTCAACTGAAATTAACAACCACAAACATAGTGCTGTAGATCCTCCATCTGTTATCCATGCTTATAGACATACGAATTTTTTTTAAAAGATTTTATTTATTTATTTGACAGAGAGAACACAGCTAAAGAGGCAACACAAGCAGGGGGGTGGTGAAAGAGGGAGGGAGAAGCAGGCTTCCCGCCAAGGACAGAGCCCCTGAACTCCGGGATCATGACCTGAGCCTAAGGCAGATGCTTAATGACTGAGCCACCTAGGTACCCCTTATACAGATTTTTTAAAAAGATTTTATTTATTTATTTGATAGAGACATAGAGAGCACAAGCAGGCAGAATGGCAGGCAGAGGGAGAGGGAGAAGCAGGCTCCAAGACAACTAGGGAGCCCATCTCGGGACTCCATTCCAGGACCCTGGGATCATAAGCTGAGCCAAAGGCAGATGCTTAACTGACTGAGCCACCCAGGTGCCCCATGGACATACAGATTTTTTGTTAATAGGGCCATATTTGGCTACTTGCTTTTCTGCCACTAAGTATGTTGCAAAGATCCCTAAGTCATTCCATATCCCTGGGTAACATCCTTTTAATGACAGGAGTCTCTTCTGCGGTGAGGCTGCTTCCTTTGTTGGAAGCGATTACTGTTCAGGGGCCTGGTAACACACCAAGACTTTGGTGTGGAAGCACCGGCTTTCCCCAGAACAAGTCCGCTAGCTCTGGAGGGTGCCACTCCTGGCGTGAAGAATATAGGGCATAGCAGGACCGACCCACCGGATTTTCAGAGGGATTGGAGTAGACAATGTGTGGCAAGGGCTTGGCTTGGTATCTGGTGCACAGACCCCTCTCAGACACCGCCAGTGCGTCTGAGGCTGTTGGTAAACTGGCTCCGAACAGTTCTCTTAGTCCTGCCCGAAAGTCCCATATTGGAACTCCTAACTGCAGTTATTGGTAATAAGCAGTTCTTCCCTTCCCTCCCCCCATATACGGATTTACCGATTCCCCCCACGCCCACCCCAGCGCCTGGATGCGGCACTGAGGAGCCACAGCGGTCTTTGAGCGGGGGGTGGCGCGGGGAGCCGCCGGCCAGCGTCGCCGGCGACTGCGGGACTGCCCCGGGGAAAGCCCCCGCCGGCCCCGCCTCGGGCGCGCGGCTCGGCCTCCCAGTGGCTGGCGGCCGCGGCTACAGGCAGACCGGTGAGCCCGAGGCTCCGGGAGGTGGGTCTGGCCGCGGCGGGCGGGCAGCGCTGGAGCCGGCCTGGCGGGGGTCGGGCGGTGGGTCCCCCTGCTGCTGGCCCTGCTGCAGTCGACTCTAGGTAAGCGCGGGGGCCACGGGACGGGCGGGGCCGCGGGGCGCTTACCCCGGGTGGTGGAGCTCCGGAAAGAGGGACGGGGCCGCAGGGGGGCCGCAGCCAGCCGAGCTAGTGCGACCGTCCCCGCCCACCCACCTCTCCTTGCTGTCTGAATGGGGACTTGGGACGAAACAAACCGGGTCTTGAAATTCCTTTCCGGGAGGAAACTGATCCCGTTTCCTAAGGCCAGTTCAGCTCCGGGTGAACAGGTAAGGACAGTGGCAGTTTAAAAAGCAGCTGCGCTGTTTTATAAAGTGCTGCTTAAGGTTTCCTAAAGGCACTGTCCCCTGCGTTAATAGGACATTGAATCCTCGCTATTAGGGGCAGTCCTGCCCTCCTGCGCGGACCCCCATCCCTTCCTCTGGTAGACGGTTTCAGAAGTTCCACCCAGACTGAGGGGAAGGAGCTCTGACTTAATCTGTCTGTTACTGTAACAAGCCACCTTTCCCCCCCACCCCTGGGATCCCACTGGTAAATAAGGTGGCAGGGTACAAAATACCCAGGCTGGGATCCAACCACCAAACCCCAACCAGTCAGGAGAAGGTCCCAATATTGCATGCACGCGTGCACACATACACAGTCTTGGACTTCCTAGTCTCAGGCTAACACTTGAAGAGCAAGAAGGGCCCTTGGGCATAATCTAATGCTAATATTAAAAGCTAACATTTCTTAAACAACTTCTTTGTGCTGGACACCACATTCCCCTACTCAAGGGGCACAACTCCACCATCCTATAGGGTAGGGACAGTTGTCTCCCTTTTCAGATGGGGAAACTGAGGATCAGAGCAATCAGGGGAATTGCGTAAGAAGGAAAGTGCAGGTGGGACAGTGGAAGAGAAGACCGAGGCTGAAGCAAGCCTGACCAGCTCTGGCCAGTGGGGTGGGCAGCTGGGGGAAGACCATCTATCCACCTGGGCCAGCTGAGAGATGCCCCGGCCCCTTGCGCCTCCACAGCAGGGACTGTCATTGCAGCTGGTAAAGGACAGTGCAAGTGTGGGGGGAGGGTCGTCTGTTCCCCTGTTTCACTGTCAACTTCTTTTTTTTTTTTAATAAGAACTTTTTTTAAAAGATTTTTATTTTTATTTATTTGAGAGAGAGGGAATGAGAGAGAGAGAACATGAGAAGGGGAAGGTCATAGGGAAAAGCAGACTCTCTGCTGAGCGGGGAGCCTGATGTGGGACTTGACCCTGGTACTCCAGGGTCATGACCTGAGCCTAAGGCAGTCACTTAACCAACTGAGCCACGCTGCGCCCCTCACTGTCAACCACAATAGTTTTCCTGTCTGCACCTAGCTACACTTTAACCTGATCAATAATGTACCCGACACAAACAGTGGCCTGTGATGGTTTAGGGGGAAGCGCCGTCAGATCCAGGTTCAAATCTTGGCCCCCACACAAACTGGCTGTGTAGCCTCGGGTAGCTTACTTACCATCTGTCTCTGAGTCTAGTGCCCCTGCATGGAAGCGAATGACACCTATCCCATAGGGCTGTTTGTCCTGAGGATTGAATGAGGTTTTGTGCAGAAAGTGTCCAACCAGCGCCTCCCACCATTCCAAGGCTCGGTAACCACTCTAGCTGCTGTTTCTCCTCTGGGCACGTCCTGCCCATGAGGTACCGTGTAATCTGCTTGCCGACAGACTTTGGCCTCTGTGGCTCACCTGCCAGAAGGCTGGGAACAGTGATCCAGCATCTGCACCCAAGTGGGGATCACAGGTGAGGCAGAAGCCGGCATCCATATTTGGGTTAAAAGGCCAGGGGTGGGGAGTAGTGCCAAGAGTCATCGGTAGACCTGCCCCTCATGCCTCCCCCATGCCGTTTTATAACCGGTATGGATTTCCATCTCGGCCTGTGTGACACGTCAGGGAGCTGAATTGTCACATGACTGTGAGCTCCCAAAGGGCAGGAATGGAATTATACTCCTCTTGGAACTTCCGGCATACAGTGGTCAACCGATGTCATTGGCCGATAGTGGTTCAGAGATGTTGGAAGGATAAAGCTAAGCAGACCCCATGAGATCCTCCAGGAGGAAGTGTAGGCAAGAGCTCAGAATTTGGAGTTAGCTAGGCCTGGATTTGAATTCTGATTCCACAACTTACTACCTGGCAAATCTTCTGTTTCCCTCACCTCTGATGTGATGATCACAGTTAGTGCCTACCTCCTAGAGAAGTGGGGAGGATTGAAAGGAAATGCTTCATACTTAGCATGTACTTAGCATGGTTCCTGGCGCATGGTTGGGACACAGTACACGTTAGCTGCTAATATCAGCACCATTATCCTCATCACCCTCACGACCGCTTCTTAGAGATGTCAGGGATTGACATTTGAATCAAGTCTTTAAAAGATTTTTTTTTAAATTTAAATGGTGAACGCCAGGCAATCAAAGACTCCTGGGTTCCAAGTCACCCAAGAGAATGTAGTTGAATGAGAAGGACAGGAAGCAAGATTGGCTGCGGCCTCATCAGCTTGCTGGGAGAGCTACCAGGGAGAGGTCGACAAGATGGCCTATCGTGTACTTCAATAAGGACCGTGGGCTTTATTCCAAGAGCCAGGGAAGGTCATGGAGCTGGGGAGAGGTGTCATCAGGTATATATTTCAGGAGATGAGGGTTAGCCATGAAGAAGAGGTGTCAAGGAGGGGGTGTAGGGGCCAGTTCAGGGCTGTCAGGGAAAGTGTCACTGAGATGGTGACATCCAAGCAGAGATGTGAAGGAAGCAAAGGCATGCGCCTGATAGAGATCCAGGGAGGGGAACTAGTCTAGGCAGAAGGGTAAGCTCGTGGAAAGGCCTGGAGGGGGAACGTGCCTGGCATGTTCTAGAAACAGCAAAGAGGCCAGTGTGGCTGGAGAGCAGGGAGCCCAGGGAGAGCAATGGTGGGATTAGGTAGGTCTTGGAGGTGGGAGAGTTAAAAAGACTGTATTTGGCCTTGAATGAAGTGAAAGCCACTAGAGGGTTTAAAGCAGAAGAGCGACATGATCTGAGTTTCGTTTTAGCCCTTGCTGCTATGTGGAGAGTAGACTGAAGGGATAAGGTTGGAAGCAAGGAGACCAGCTGGGAGGCCTTTGGAATGATTCAAATTATCAAGTATTCATTCATTCAACAAATATTTATTGTTCATCTACTCACAGTCAGGGACTGTGGCAGGTGAGCTCTGGGAACATGGCTAAGAACAGAACTGAGCACCTGCTCCTGAGACCCTCAGGGCTGTCCCCTCCCAGAGTCCAGCAAGTGCAATAGATGTTAGATGGTTCCTGTTTGGAGGTGACCCACTGAAACCCTCAGGGACCAGATGGGCCACAGAGGCCCAGGGAGGCCAAGGGGCTGCGGTGCGGGCAGTCAATGGCACGGCTGTGGTCGAAATCCTGGCCCCAGGTGCTCTACCTATATCATGTCCCCTGTGTTTTAGCTACCCCAGATGATGCCTGCTTCACAAACTCACTGAGCACATGACTGCCCTCCACACCCCTCTTCAGTTCCAGATGGCCCATGGTAGATGGGTAAGCTGGGAGCTCCAGGCTTCATGACCTCTTTCTCTCTCACAGGGAAGCCCCATCTGGCCCCTCCCCAGAACGTGACCCTGCTCTCCCGGGACTTCGGCGTGTACCTGACATGGCTCCCAGGACCTGGCTACTCCCAGAATGTGACCTACTTCGTGACCTATCAGAGGTAGAGGGAACCTTCAGTCTGGTGTCTGGGAGCCTGAGGAGGCTTCAGGGCCTTGTCTGGGACAGCTGCACTGCATGTCGTCAGCTTTCTGGTTCTCTATGTCCCAGCGGAGACCGCATGTGGCAGGTGTTTGGAGAGAGCACTGATAAAGGTCTGGAGGTGGGAATGATGCTGATTAGGGGACAGCGCGCAGGTGTTGGGTCTGCCGGGGCTCGGGCAGATCTTTAGGAAGAGTCAGAACAGGGCTCGAGTAGAGCTGCAAGGACCGAGTGGTGGAATTGTCCAGGACTTGAAGGAGGTGCTTGGGGTTGTTCCAGCTGACAAGGGAGGACAGACTTATCTCGCGCAGAGCCCGTGGTAGGCATCCCAGAGGGTCACCTTTTTCCCTACGGAGTCTGAGGTCCTTCTCAGCCCTGCACTCCAGGCAGCTGTGACTACTCCCGAGAAATCTGAAAGTGGAAACAGATTTGCCAATCTTTGCACATAGATCGGAATCACTTGAGGTTCTTTAGTAAGAGAGTAAGATGATGAGAGCAGGTAGTCAAGAGGACTGCTCTAGGCCGGGAGAGGAGGAGGAAGCAGGAAGGGGAGGTACGTGCCCAGTACGCAGGACCCCTGTGCCAGCCTGAGTTCTAACGTCTGGCGTGAATGTTTCACTTCTTCCTCGCCGTGTACCCAGGCAGGTGCTACACTTCCCCCATTTTAGAGACCAGGAACCCGGGCTTAGGGAGGGTCTGTGATCTGCCTCCAGAGAACCAGGGATGGAGCCAGAAGAAGAACCCCAGGCTGTCTGACCCCGATGCTTATGTGCTTCCTCTCCTGTCTTAATCCCTCCTTCTATAGCATCCGGATGTGAGTAAAAGGGGTGGGGGACCTAGCTTGGAAAAAGGAAGACTGCCAGCAAGCTTTCCAAAGAAAGAACAGTACAGAGACATATCAGGAGGCCGGAAACACCTGACATGTACTGTGTGCTTACTGTGTGTCGGGCACCATGTCCATACATTGCCCGTCCTTATTCCCTCATTGCCCCGTGAGGAGCGGTACGGCACCTGCCATCTGCAAGGCCCAAAAAGGGGCCCCCAGAGCATAGTCTGCTCAGTCATGCAGCTGAGAATAGTAGAGCCTGGGTGGATTGATTAGACTTAAAAGTCCATCCTCCAGACCTTTATAATATTGTCCTTCTCTTTTACACTTTTTAAATACCTGTGAGCATTCTTAAATGATGATATTCTAATTGTATGATTTTTTTCATTTATTTGGTGGAATTATTTTACAAGGAGATGCTTCCTGTCTTGTAGAATTTGATATTCAGTGTACTATTCAGATAGGTAAGACAGGACAAATGCTTGATTTTTTTGTGCAAGTTTTCAAGATCGTGAGTTGGTTCCCTGTCATCTCCCAAAGGCCATTGATTTGGTTTCTTTGTTATCATTATGACCTCAAGTACTTAAATATATCTGATGGTTTCAGTCCAATGCAACTTGTCTATGCATTAAAGCTGGAATTGTCCCATTTTGGGGCAGCGAAAAATCCTTTCTAATTAGCTCCTGAGTCCTTTTAATTTGATGCTAGTAGTTTTGATTATTTTATTGCTCTTATACCAAGATGTTTCAGGTTTGTTTGCATAATTCCCCGACCTAAAACCTGAATCATCCATTTCTCCATTGAGTAGAAATGGTTTTAAAGAACACAGTGTGTGTGCTGGCTATGCTGATCTCCACTTAGCTATTTCTTTAGATCTTTTCAGTAAACAGGGTGAGGTAGGTAGATAGGTAGGTAGGAAGGTGGGTAGGTAGGTAGACAGACAGACAGATTGTTCTAATCCCACCTCTGTTCCTGGCTTCTACTGAGATGGCTGATTAAGCCCATGAGTCCCATCCGGGAGCCCATGATAAGATTTTCTTATCAAATGATTTCCCAGCCACACCCACACCCTTGGTGTTCCTTTTAGAACTTACTTTCTCTTTTTTTACCATATGCATAGGCTGAGAGTTTTCCAGGTCTGGTTCCTTTTTGCCTAACAGTGCTTCCTACATGCTTCTCTCCTCTCTCCTTTTACCATAAGCAATAAGGAGAAACCAGGTAACATCTTCAACACTTTCCCTAGAAATCTTCTCAGCTACACATCTAAGGTCATCACTGTTAACTTCTCTTTCCCACAAAACAACAAAACACAATTCAGCCAAGTTCTTTGCCACTTTATAATGAGGATCACCTTTCCCCCAGTTTTCAGTAAGACATTCTTCCTTTGCTTCCAAGCTCTTCCTAGAACCACCTTTGACTACATATTCCTACCAACCGTCTCTTCAGGGCACTGGGAATTCTAGCATGCACCCGAAAATTCTTCCCACTTCTAACCGTCCCCCAGTTGCAAAGCCACTTCCACATTTTAGCTATTTCTTACATTAGTACCCCATTTATGGTACCGAAATCTGTCTTAGTCTGCCGGGACTCCCATGACAAAATACTGTAGCTGGGGGGGGGGGGGGGCTTGAACAATAGACCTGCACTTCTCACATTTCCAGAAGCTGGAAGTCCAAGATCAAGGTGTCCACAGGTTTATTTTCTCCTGAGGCCTCTCTCCTTGGTTTGCAGATGGTCGCCTTCTCTCTCTGTCCTCATGTGGACTTTTCTCTGTGTGAGAGTATGCCTGGTTTCCCTTTCCCTTCCTTAAAGAATATAAGTCCTATTGGTTTAGGGCCCCACCCTTATGACCACATTTAATCCTCATTACCTCTTAAAAGGCCCTATCTCCAAGGACCTATATAGTCATGTGGGGGGTTAGGGCCTCAGAATATGATTTAGTGGGGGAGAATACAATTTAGTCCATAATACCTAATAAACTGAATTTCATCACATTTAAAACTTTTAATCTTAAAAAAAAAAGCCTGAAGAAAATGAAAAAGCCAGCTACTGAGAGAAAAAAAATATTCACCATATATATACTGGAAAAGGACTAGTATACAAAATAGATAAAGAATTCCTGTATCTTAATAAGAAGACAGATCACCTGAAAACACTTGAATAGTCAGTTCACAAAGGAAGATCTTCAAATGGCCAAAAAGCACATAAAAAGATGTTTAATAGCTTTAGTCATCAGGGAAATGCAAATCAAAGCTACAATGAAACCTACCACACACCGACATGGAGGGTTAAAATTAAAGGGACTGACAATACTAAGTGTTGACAAGCATGTGGGGTAACTAGAACTCCCCTGCATCGTTGGTAGAAATATACAGTCGCTTTGGAAATCAGCTTGACAGTTTCTTACCACGTTTCACCTTCAGTTGCCAAAACTCCCAGGTTCTGCTCCTAAACCTTTATTTAAGAGAAATGAAAACCTATGTCCATTCGAAGACTTGGACATGAACATTCATACCAGGTAATTCATTACAGCCCTGACGTGGACTGAATTGTACACCAGCATATTCATATGCTGAAGCCCTAACCCCCCCACATATCTAACCCCCCAGTGTATTTGGAGATGGGGCCTTCCACAAGGCAATTAAGATTAAATGCAGTCATAAGGATGGGGCCCTAAACCAAGAGGACTGTGTGCTAATATTCTGTCAATATTTTGTTGCTGGTTCATGTGTGGCTCAATTGGTTCAGTTCTATTTATGTTCATTAGACCAACTTCGATCATTATGTTTTTCTTTTTTGTTTGTTTTACATATTTGCTGATCATTTTACTTTGTTCAATCATTAATTACTGAGTGAGGTGTATTAAAAATTTCTCACGATGATTGTGGATTTTCTGTTTCTTCCTATAGTTTTGTCTGTTTTTGCTATGTAGTGTGTGTAGCTATTTAGCAGGTACATATAAGGGAGAATTTTTATATCTTCCTGAGAAATTGAATAATTTCTTATTGTGAGGTGATTCTTCTCATCTTTAGTGTTTCTGTGGACTTTGAAGTCTATGTTTGGTCTCATATTAATATAACTACTCCAGGGTATTTTTTTAAATTATTATTATTGATGTTTACACGCTATAACTCCACCTAGAAACAAAGCAGAGGAGTTCTTCCCAAAAATCTCTTCTCTTTGCCTATACCCATCTCAGCCCCCTCCATTCATGTTTTGCTCGGTCCCCAAACCCAGTGACTGTGGATTCTCCTCTCCTCCTGCTTCACATCCAATCTATGAGCAAGTCCTACCAGCTTTACCTCCGGATCATATCCCCAGTCCAGCCCCTTCTCACCATCTTCACCTCTGTTCTCCCTTAGACCACTGTTGCAGCTCCCAGCTGGTTTATCAGAGTGATATTTTAATTTTTTTAAAGATTTATTTACTTATTTGAGAGAGGAGAGTGCTTGCATGCACACAAGAGCCAGTGGGGAGGGGGAAGAGGGGATGGGAGAGGAGCAGAATCTTAAGCAGACTCCCCACTAAGTGCAGAGCCCAATGTGGGGCTTGATCACATGACCCTGAGATCGTGACCTGAGCAGAAACCAAGAGTCGGATGCTCAACCAGGTGAGCCACCCAGGCACCCCGAGAGTGATCTTTTAAAACCAGAAATTAGGTCATCTCAGTCCCCCTTTTCAGAACTTTCCAGTGGCTTCCTAGCACACTTGGAAGAAAATCCAAGCTCCTTACGAGGATGGGGAGGCCCCGCCTCCTCTGCCCACCTCTCCAGCCTGTGCGCACCTCCCCCTCCCTCGCCCACTGGCCTCCTTGCTCTCCTTTGGACAGGCCACACTCCTTCCCACTGCGGGCTTCTGCTTCTGCCATTCATTCCCCCAGACCTACACCTGACTCTCTTGGTATGGAGGCCTCAAAGCAACCTTCCTGGCCTTTCCTGGGCCACCCTTGGAAAGCGGTGATCCCCCCATCCCCCATTACCACTGCCCTTGCCCGCTCCTGGGTTTACCTCGCTGATGGGATGCTTGTCTTTCTCCCCCTCCCACCAGAATGTAAGTTCTCAAGGGCAGGACCTCGCAGGCCTTGTCAGTTCCCCAAGAGTAATGTCCAGTGTGCATTATTTGATCCTTCTGTGGACCCCAGTGCTGTCCGAAGGTTGGTGTCCCAGACCTGCGTGTCCCCTGACAGCCGCACAGGCTCCAGCATGATTCCTGGCATGCAGCAGGTGGCCCAATAAGCCTGAATGAAGACCATGGGAACTGGTTGCTCACACTGGCCGGAGCAGCCACTGTGTGGCCCTGGAGGGGCAGGAGGGTGAGGGGGCTGATCTGTTGAGGTCCCAGAGCTAGTGAAGGACAGAGCCAGGATCCCACCACCCACTTCTCTCAGAGCCTGGGCTCCTCACTAGACTGTTCACATTCTGTCCCACCCCATTCCTGGCTGGTAGGCCAGAGGGATGGGTGGACAGTCGGGCAGATAGAGGGACCAGGAAGCACTTATTCGTGGAGTCCCCTCACCCCAGAGGCAGAGTCCACAGCCCAAGCTCCCCCGTCTCCTCCCTCAGCGCTGCGACCCCCAGACGGTGGCGAAAAGTGAAGAAGTGCTTGGGAACCAAGAAGCTGGCATGTTCTTTGATGTGCCTGGAGAAACAAGACCTGTACAACAAGTTCAAGGGGCGCGTGTGGGCAGCTTCCCCCACTGCTAGATCCCCCTCGGTCGAGTCCAAGTACCTGGATTACCTTTTTGAAGGTAAGTCTGTGCTTAAGGGACCTGGTGGGAGGCTCCCTGTCCAGGAACTTGGCTATGCGGCACTGCTGTCCCAGCCACCATCTCCCACGTCCCCTAAGCAAGGACAGCCACATGTAGCCTGACTTCTGGCAGGGGGTTAGGGGACTTCTGCCAGCACTGGCAATTCCGTCTGCAATTTTTCCTAGCAATGGTCTTTGTCTTCTAGTGAACACAACCTTAGGCACGAACCACACAAGGCATTTGATATATTTATTCCTATTTTTTATGTTCAAATTCTCTTTAAGAAGGAATTTTTTGGGTGGCGCCTAGGTGACTCAGTCAGTTAAGCATCTGCCTTCAGCTCAGGTCATGATCTTGGGGTCCTGAGATTGAGGCTATTGGGCTAGGAGTCTGCTTCTCCCTCTCCCTCAAACCCTTCTCGTCTCCACTCACTTGTGCTCTCTGTCTCAAGTAAGTAAATAAAATCATAAAAAAACAATTTTTTAAATTCCAGTTTCAAAAGTAACTTCTGTACACTGTAGAAATCGGGGCAGGGGAGAGAAGAAGAGAAAAATAGAGAGGAAAGCATCCCCCATGGGTACCACATTCAGAAATCACCAGTGTTAACACCGAGCCAGGAGAGCACTTTTCTCTTCCTGGCATATTTTATTTCTGATCTTAACAACAAATCTGTGGGGTTCCTTTTCATCAACCCATTTTTTTTTTTTAAATAAAGTACGACTCACAAAAGCTAAGGAACTTGCCAGGATACACAGCTAATAAGGGGTGGAGAGGGACTGTGGATCTGGATCTTTCTAATCTTGGTCATGGTACTGAACCAGAGCAAGAGTGAGGTGGGGTGGTAAGAAGGAGAAGAGAAATACTCAGACAATAGCTCAAAGAGCTGAGATCTATAACTTGCTGCCCAGTTTTCTCAAAATATGTGAGAGCAGAATAAGGCTTGGAGAGAGAGGAGAAAGGACTTGAATAAAAGGTGGCAGGGAGGGATAGCAGAGAGGAAGAAGAGCTGACCTGGGTGGATGGATAAGAAGGGGAGAAGGACGGATGCGTAAGAAAGAAGGCAGCATATGGAGGCAGCATGGGAGGTTATGGCAGAGGAGAAGGAAGAAGGCTACCCAGAAAGACGCAAGCTAACTGGAAAGGAAGCACACGTGGATGGGAAGATGGAGGACAGGAAGGAAAGGCAGATGGATGGATCCATGGGTGGATAGAAGGATGGGAAGAGATGGAAGGACAGGAGGAAAGGAGAGGCAAAGAGGAAGGAAGGGAGGAAGAGAGGACAAGAAGGACCAATGTGTGGAAAGTAAAGAGTGGATGAGTAGGGGAAAGGAAGGTAGGGAAGTAGGGGGTTGGCTAGCCTAAAGACAGGAAGAGAGTCTAAAGGAACAGGAAGAAAGAAAAGAGTGTTGTTTGGAAAGGACAGGAAGAATGGGCAGGCAGGCAGCTAGGCAGACGAGAAGAGTGAAGGATGAATCAATAAATGGGACAAGAAGAGATTGGAATAGAAGGAAAGATGCAGCGAGGAGTTTACTTTATTATTATTATTAATTGTGTGTTTGCCTCCTCCTCCTCCCTGAAGCTCTCCAACTCTCCCGCAGCATGCCCCAGGCCAGAATGAGCCTTCCTGACTTGCTGCCCTCTGCCAGGGCCCTGGTCATTTACTCTCTTGAGTTTTGGTAATTGCGTATTTCATTGCCCCCTAATTTCCTCCAACTTCTGGAGGTCAAGATCCCCGTTCCCTCCAGCTGCCTGCTCATGGCTTAATATGTTATCAGTGTCCCCTGGACTCTGACCCACTACCATAGGAAGTGCAGGGCGACAGGATTCTGACAGCCCAGTTGTACACGAGGGCACCCAGGTCAGGGGGCAGCCGGAGGAAAGGCAGGTGAGCTGTGAGCCTGACCTGTTCATTTCACCTCTCTGAGCCTCAGTTTCCCCTTCTGGGTGAAGAGAATAGTGGTATCTCTCAGGGTCACTGAAGAGCTGAAATAAAATGACTTGAAGGCTCTTGAGGCATAGTAGGTGCTTAACAGGCACCAGAGCCACTCTCCCTTTCCAGAAGTGTTCTCCGAGCTGGGAGGTGGGGGCAGGGGACGGGGTGGGAGGGGCAGACCTGCCTGGAGGCAGGGGGATGGATGCTGACAGGTCCTGGTCTGTTTCTGCCAGTGGAGCCAGCCCCGCCTGTCCTGGTAGTCACTCGGACAGAGGAGATCCTGAGAGTCAATGCTACCTACCAGCTACCCCAGTGCATGCCCCCACCGGATCTGAAGTATGAGGTGGATTTCTGGAGGGAAGGAACCAGGAACAAGGTAAGAAGCCCCTTTCATGCCCTCAGGCTTGACCTCCTTCCCCCACTGCTCCACCAAACCCCAGTATTTCTAATCTGCTTTTTGCACACCTCCTCCAGGAAGCCCTCCCCACATACCTCTCACTCCTGGCAGTCACCCCTGTGGCCCACCCCCTGCCCTTCTTCGCCTAAGAAGCCAAGTATGGGACGCCCTGCCCCTGCACACTATAGGTAGTAAAAACATACCAGTTTCATACCCAATATATAGTTTTTAAATTATGAAACCCTTTTTGTCCAATGAAATCTGATTGAAGTATGGTGGGCTCTAGGAGGCCTTCTTGCCAGGCCACTAGATTCATTACCAAAAAAAAAAAAAAATCAGAAAACACTGATACATTTCTAGGAAGGAACCTTAAAAGTTCCCAGAGACTACCACAAATATCCAGCTTCTGACTTGTTTCTCATATACTCACATGTGTGTGTCTATACCCAGTGATTGATGCCAGGGGTTGGCAGACGTCTTCTGGAAATATTTTCTTACTTTGAGGGTCACATGGTCTGTCCAGCTAGTGGACTCTGCCTCTAGCACATGAAAGCAGCCACAGACAGTGGGTCGATAAATGGGCATAGCCATGTTCCAGGAAAATGCTGTGCGCAAAAAAAAAAAAAAGAGAGAGAGAGAGAGAGAGAGAGAGAGGTGGAAGGCCAGATTTGACCCATGGGCTGCAGATCACTGACCCCTGTTTGTATTCCTTTTTTTCCCTGAACCCACTAACATTTCACACTCCTGACCCCTTGCTTAGGTACTCTGGGCCCTGGATCTTTTCCCGACACCTTTTTCTGTGCCTCCAGGAACCTCACAAACATCCTAGACCAGCGCTGTCCAGTAGAACTAGAGTGGGAGCCATGTGTGTGATTTTATTTTTATTTATTTATTTTAGAGAGAGAAATATTTTTTTAAGATTTTATTTATGTATTTGACAGAGAGAGAGATCGCAAGTAGGCAGAGAGGCAGGCAGAGAGAGCAGAGGAAACAGGCTCCCCGCTGAGCAGAGAGCCGGACGCAGGCCTCGATCCCAGGACCCTGAGATCATGACCTGAGCCGAAGGCAGAGGCTTTAACCCACTGAGTCACCCAGGTGCCCATGTGTGTGATTTTAAATGTTCCTCATGAAATTATGTAAAAGAAACAAGTTCATTTAATTTTAATGATATATTTTACTTCGTCCAATAAAATGTTATTATTTCAGCCTGTAAATAATACAAAAGTTCCTGGCAGGTTTTGCGTTCCTTTTTCACAGAGTCTTTGAAAGCCTGTGTGTATTTTATACTCAAAGCCCATCTGACTTTGGACCAGTGGCTGCTGAACTGGGCAGCCACTGGGTTTTCTGGGTCCATAATGACTCAATGATGCTCCCTACCCCCCAGATATTTGGGGAGGCCCTGAGGGCAGGAAGCCTGAGGAATTTGCCCTCCCAAATGGGGACCCGCAGGCTCGAGGGCAGGGGTAGCCCACAGGGGTGACCCTGAGCAGCAGGCTGTTTTGAGGGTGCACCTTCTCTACTGCAAGACTAAGTGGAGAGGACGCCAGATAACGTTGCTCCCTCGTGCTTAGACTGTAATGCAAGGAAAGAAGACGCGGGGATCCCAGGAGTATCCTCCTGCCCCCACCCTGTCCTGTCCCCACAGCGGGTCTACCCACCCCCTGCTGTCTCTCCCAACAGACGCGATTTCCGGTCACTCCCTATGGCCAGCCAGTCCACATCCCCCGGCAGCCAGCCGCCAGCGGTCACTACTGCCTCGGCGCCAGAACCATCTACACCTTTGGTGATCCTAAATACAGCGAGTTCTCCCAGCCCACCTGCTTCTTCCTGGACGCCCCAGGTAAGTGCCCAAGTGATAGGTGAGGATTTTGCCCCCTGGGACATATATCTATCCTATGGCGGTTAATACCCTAAGCCCGGAAATAGTCTCCCCTCGGTTAAAATCCCAGCTCCACCGCACTCATGGCGTGTCTTTGGGTAGCTTACATCACCTCTCTGAATCTTGGTTTCCATCGTCTGTGGGATGGGTTCACTCTTACGAAGATCACCTGGGATAATGCATGGGAAGCCCACAGCATAAATACAGTTAGAGATGGGAGCAATGGGCATTGTTTCTGTAGTTCTTTTTTTTTTTTTTTAATAATTTATTTATTTGAAAGAGAGAGAGAGAGAGCGCGCACAAGCGCAAGCATAAGCTGGCGAGCGGGGCGAAAGGACAGAGGGAGAGAATCTTTTAAGCAGACTCCCTCCTGAGCGCAATCCCAGGACCCTGAGATGATCACTACCTGAGCCAAAACCAAGAGTCAGATGCTTCACTGACCGAGCCACCCAGGCACCCCCATGTTTCTGTAGTTCTTATTTTTCCTTACCTAGGAGCCAGCTGGGCATTCCTGCTGCTGCTACCACTTCTGCTTCCCCTGCTGTTGGTCACTGCCATAGGCTTTATGATCTGGAAGAGCTTCAGAGAGAACCCCTGGCTTCAGCGGGCAAAGATGCCATTGGCCCTGGTATGGCAAGACTGGGCGTGTGCAACAGCGGGGGAGGGTTGTTGAAGAATAAGGAAATGGGGCTGGACTTAAAGACATGAGTCAGATAGCATATCAAGATAGTCCAGACTGCAGACATCTCCTATCTTCACATCTAAATTTCCACCATTAGTAATTCATTCCTTTGGCACCAAATTCTAATGGCAAATATACCTGGGAGGGAGAAGTGCCTTAAGTCCCCATAGTGAAAGAACTTGGTCTCTGCTGTGGGTTTGTCAGGTGTGGAGAGCAGAGCCCCCAGCCTTGGGACTCAGGAGGGAAGCCCAGAATGGGGAGGGGGAGAGGGTGGTGCCAAAAGGGGAAAACTTAGAAGGATCCCAGCACTTAGTGCACAGTTTAACCAAGAGTTAGTCTTGTCCAGGTTGACCCCGGGAAACTCCTCACTTGTTTGTTGGCTCACTCCCTTAGAACCTGGGGAGGGGGAAGCCTGGAGAAGTCAGATGGGTCTGACTTGTTCAAATGAGGGCCTGGTGACGCCAACTAGGCCGTAGGTGCGGCTCAGTGGGCCCTTGGGTCAGGAGGGGTTTGAGGATGGATTCTGGGTGTCGCTGCCCAGGACTGTTTTCAAAGTCCCTAGCACTGGGACAGGCAAGGAAGTCCCAGATGAACTACCAGCTCTACATTAGGCATTTCTGTGCTCTGCCACACCCCTCCACCTGCTCATGACATGGAAAGTTCCAGCAGCCAGCACCTGCCCTGGGGGGCTTCCTCTGGCCTCTGATGTCAACTGTGCCCATGCATGTGGCCAGCCAGGGAACTAGCATCGCTGTCACCCTTCCAACACCTCACCCGATAGTGCCCTGAGGTACAAGGGCTACACTGGCTCCCAGCTGCCCCAGGGGTAACTTGCCTGATGACAGTCTCTCTTGGTGGCTCTCCTAAGCCCCCAGAATTTTCCCTTACTGGTGTTTCCTGGGATCACTTCCCAAAGGCATTACTTACATTTGACGCCTTGTCTCAGGGTCTATTGCCAGGAGAACCCATCCTTCAAGAAAGCCTGAATTTCTGTTCTTTTCTCCCCTTCACAAATCAGGACTTTTCTGGATACAGACACCCTGTGGCAAGCTTTCAGCCCAGTGGTCCTGAGTCCCTGGATACCTTGATCCTCTGTCCCCAAAAGGAACTGACCAGAAGGGTCCGACTGAGCCCTGGAGTCAGGACCCCAACTGCTGGCCAGGCAGGACCAGAGAAAAATAGTACTGAGGAGGTGGAGGAGGAGGAGGACGGAGACGACAATGTCAGCTTTCAGCCCTATCTTGAACCACCCTCCTTCCTAGGGCCGGAGCACCAGATCCCGGGGTGCTCTGAGGCAGGGGACACCTGGAGACCTCCTATTCAGGTCGAAAGTTCATCTGCTACGGATGCCTCCGACAGAAGCTGGGCCAGCACGGGGGGCTCCTCCCCCTGGGACGAACCTGGGTCCTCTTGCTATTTGGCCAAGAAGACGCCAGGCCAAGGGCCAGGTGGGGACGGGTGTCAGGAGCCTCTCCCACTGCCTGAATTCTCCAAGGACTTGAGTTTCCTGGAAGATCCCCGGAAAGATGACCTCTCCTCCTGGGCCAGCTGGGGCTCTTTATCAGCAGGGCTGAATCGGGTCCCTGGGGAGCCCCTAGTTTCTCTTCACACACTGACCTTTTGCTGGGACAGCAGCCCTGAAGAGGAAGAGGAGGAGGAGGAGGAAGAAAGAGAAGATGAAGGAGGAGAAGGACGGGGAGGAGGGAGGGAATCAGAAATTGAGGATGACAGTCCTGGCAATTGGGGGGCTGGGAGGCTACGGAAGACTGAGGTCAGAGGGGGGACACTGGGGCATTACATGGCCAGGTGAGCTGTTCCCCAGCTCCCCCCCACCCCCCCACCCCCCCGCCAAGTCTGGTGCCACTGAGTTTTCCTAGTACCTGAGATGCCACTGAGACCTGAGAGCCTGGGAGCATCACCACTGAGGATGCGGAGGGTTCTTGAAGCATTCTGAAAAACCCAGGGTTGTTGCCAACTGGCTTGAGCAGTAAGAAGCCACCCTGTTGTTTTTTTAAAATATTTTATTTATTTATTTGACAGTAAGAGAGATCACATGTAGGCAGAGAGGCAGGCAGAGAGAGAAGGAAGCAGGCTCCCCGCCAAGCAGAGAGCCCAACACGGGCCTCCATCCCAGGACCCTGAGATCATGACCTGAGCTGAAGGCAGAGGCTTTAACCCACTGAGCCACCCAGGCGCCCCACCCCGTCGTTTTTGACTCACAGGCTTTGGGCTGAGCTCCAAGAGGGGTGGAGACAAGAATAGGCTGAGGTCAGAGGTTGACTGGGCCTCGCATCACCTCACCTTCTTTAGGGAAGAATCATCCCTGAATAGCATGAAACAGGTGAATTTAGGTCACAGTGGACACCAAGAGCTCATGGGGCTATCTGGATCTGGGGGAGGGAGCAGGGAGCACATCTTTATCACTGTCACGTCTTTCTCTGGCTCCTGCCGAGCTCCCCCACCCCCAGGTCTCAGCGTCCTGGTTCATTAGTCCTTTAGGGTGGGCCCCACTGAAGAAAAATCTAGTAAGCGGGGATGTTGGAAAGGAAGGGAAAGAGTAGTCATTATTCAAATCCCAGCCTCTGACTCATGGAATTATACAGCTTTTATGATCAGACAACCTGGGTTCAAAGCCCAGCTCTGCCATTTCCCAATCATGTGATCTTGGGTAAGCTACCTTCCTTCACTGTGCCTGGTTTTTCTCACCTGCCACTGAGAGAGAGGGTCCTGAGAGAGAGAGAGATGTGTACTACGGTGCCCAGCACATCACTGGTACTCTCTGCATAGTGGCTGATAGGCTTCTCCCTCCTTCCAGGCTCTGAGAAGACTGCTGGGCATCTCCCACCTAAATTCTGAGCGACTAGCATTCAGCTTTCAGTGGGTCTCACCTCCGATCTACCTCCTGCCTTCTACCTTCACTTCCTCTCTCCTCCTGGTCAGGAAACTGCACTCTCAGAAGCCAGAGCCCAGCCAAGAGGGACCCTGGCCCCCCCTCCCCTTTCCCAGAAAAGAAGGAACCAAATGATCCACCTTCCAGGGGTCTGCTTTGTTGGGGTGGGGTCACAACCGGCAGAGAATCAGACTCCTGGCCTGCACTTTAGACTCCTTAATTATAAAGAAGTCTCATTTTCCCTTCTAGTTATAGATAGAAGCTGCCAGAAGATGTTAGAAGAATCCAGCATCTTCTGGCAGCAGTTATGTTGAAAGGTGGGGGAGAAGCAGTAAAGTATCCCCCAGACTGAAAGGGCACTTTGAGACCAGGACATGAAGTGGGCCACTGCAGAGTGTACACAGAGTTTCATTCAGGGGATGGGGGGATGGGACAGAGCGTAATCCATGCAAAGACAGAGTTACTGTCTGCAAAATCCAGGCCTCAGTTCACAGGTATAATAGAGGCATGGACACTCCGAAGGGCATCCTGAGATCAGAGGGTTCGCACACACACTCAGGGCTGGAGTGCACCTCGTTGACAGCTTCATTAGATCCCGTGGCCCCGCCTGTACGTCAGGAAGGGGAAAGACTACGTTATCTCCGACAGATTCATGAGGGGCCAAAACAATCCTCCCGCCCCCATCCAGGCCTTGGTGGGCATTTCTGAATCCCCAAGGGCCCAGAGCACATCGCCTCAAAAGGGGTCATGGAGCAGACATGAACAAGATAGAGCGCCAAGATGGAGTCCGTCTGGTCAGAACTCCCACAAGGACACTCTCCTTACCTGGGGGGTGGTGACGGGTGTTCTCAAGCCCCTGCCTGGGAACCTGTCCCTACGAGCATATGGGCAAGCAGAGCTCGGTCTGCACCCACAGCGACCAAGATTTTTGTCATTTTGTGGCTGGGATCTGAACCATCATGTTTCTGTGACCTGGGCCCCGCCATTAACATTTCTCCATTTGTGAAGAAAGCCTCTTTGTAGCCATTTTACCCGCAGAGCTGTGTTGTTCTGAAGGGAGTATGAAGGTTTACCGTTAAATGAAAGATCTGGAAAAGGGCATCTGCTCCAGGGAAGGAAGGAAGCCGCATGCCCCAACAGTCGTGGGTTTCCTGGGAGGAGTCTCAAATGCAGGGGGAGCCATGGGCCATAGGATCCCCCACTTCAACCAGAGCAGCCTCCCTGAGCCCTGGTGCACCCCCATAGCCTTCCATGTGAGGCAGTGCTTAGGGGGCTCCACGGCTCAAGAAGTTAGCAAACCACATTTTTTTTTTTTTTAAGATTTTATTTGTTTATTTGAGAGAGTGTGCACAGGTGAGATGAAGGGCAGAGGGAAAACCAGACTCCCCACCGAGCAGGGAGCCCAGCGCGGGGCTCGATCCCAGGACTCCTGGATCATGACCTGAGTGGAAGGCAGGCACTTTACGACTGAGTCACCCAGGCGCCCAGCAGACCACTTTTTATACTGAATACCTGTCTTTTGTTTCAAACAAAGAAATGTCAACTCACTATGTATGTCCCTCAGGTGGTCTCCAGCCAGCTGGGCCAACCCGTTGGCCCCTATCTGCGTCCCTGCACCCAGAGAAGAAGAACCTCTGGGACCCAGCTGGGCTGCTTCATGGAAGTAATTTCGAAAAACTAAAAGCTGTCATCACTGTTGCCTTAGACCTCTGCGAAGGAACCACTTTATCTCTTAAACCTTGTTACTTTTTTTTAAACCTTGTTATTTTTTTTCTAAGCATTGCTTTCAAAATTTCATTTCTGAGAGAGGCTGAGTTTTTTAGTCATTCTCAGTGCCAGCTCTTTTATCGTCATTAAGTCATTAACAAAAAGCCATGGGGATCATTAAGAAAGAGCACGATGTTCAATGTCACAGTTTCTCAGGTGTGCTCAGCACTTAACTGTTTACAGAGCCCCCTCCCGCAAACAGTGCCCGGCTGGGGGTGCCTAGCATGAGCTCTGGGGCCAGCTGGAAGGATGGGTGCACGATGCCCTAGGCTAAAGCAATGTTGGGATTCTTTAGCGCACTGAGATTATGCACCGTTCTTGGCTATTTGTATCCATGTCTAATTTTGTTCTATGTCGATATCATATTTAAATAATTTCCTAATGGTCTTACCCTACATTGCTCGAAATTAAAAGCTCTATTTTTAGAGAAAACAGTAGTATTGCATGGAGATGTGTATGCTCTTAATTCTCAAAAGCTCCTCCCCATTCATCTAGCTCTTAGACCACAAGGGTCTTACCTTGGGTCCCCAGCCGCAGACCCAGAGACCAGGATGTGGGCATATGAAACAGTGCTGGGATTCCAGAAAGCACCAATAGGGGAGCAGGAAGCCAGGCCGAGAGGGAAGGCAGACTGTCCAGATACATAATCAAATATATCACTGCTTTGGGCAACAGCGGCTCGGGGCTCAGTGTGGGACTCTCCAGATTCGTTCGGCCAGGAGCACGAGCTGGAGAATATATCCACTAACCCTGTAAGTCCTGTGCAGAGGGCCACTCTCCGCCGCAAGTCCTCCATCAAGCTGAGTGCGTGAAAAAGATGAGTGCCTGGAGGGCGGGGGAAGAACACCCAGGTCACCAGCTACAGTGAGGCCCACGATGTGCCCATGATCCTGGCATCTCACCCTATTGCAACGATGGTCCAGAGAAGGATACAGAGCACCTCTGTGGCTGGCCTTGCCTACCCGAATTCATTCCAGTAGATCTCTGCTGAGAAGAAGCTTCCAGATTCCAGGGACTCTCCCAGGACTACCTGGTAACTGCCCAGGACAGTGCCAGCAGATTACCACCATGTACTGGGACCAGGTGCTAGACCCAAGCTGAGTGGATCCAACAAGTCCCTCTCCATGGAATTCAGAAGTTTTGGTTGCTTGGATTTAGAACAGGTTAAGTTCCAGCCTGCCGTGGCCCCATTTCCCTCTCCAAGGAGCAGGAAAGCACAGTGTGCAGAAGAAACAAGAACAAAGCAGCCAGGTGAGCTGCCAAGATGAGAAGTGATAAACTCTGGATCCCGTCCATTCCTGAGGCCCAGCTGCCGCCCTGTTCCCAACTTCCCAGCAGCGTAGTTTTAAATCAGCTCCCTGGGCTGCCGGTTCCTTGTAACCGAATATCCTCACCAACTCACAAGGAGACGGTGCATGTTATAGCTCGTGGTCAGGTTGGAGCATCTAACCTTTGGATGGATGTGCAGTAGGTCCTTCCCAGAACACAAGGGCAGAAGTTCCCCTCCAAGTGATCCCAGTCACCTCCCAGCCCACCCTCCGACACCAGGTTGCTTTTGGAGGGTGTCTTGGACTGTTTGCTGCCCACCTTCTGGCCAGTGGTGTGTTAGCAGGGCTGCTGGATGGCACAGGTTCCTGGAGCTGGGAGAGGGGAGGGTTAGGGTACTGGGTGTTACATCTTGAGAACTCATTTAGAGAGGGGACCGTTTTCCTCCTGGCACCAGCACCTGGCATAGGGTGGGAGCTTGGTATTGAATAAATTAATGAAGGAATGAACAAGTGAATGGCCTTTGAACTGGAGTCAGTAAGGGGCTGGCTGTGGCTGAGTTCCACATAAGGGAGCCAGAGATCTTGCATATTAGATGACACGGCCCCAGATCCTAAATTCCTGTTGCATGTGAATAACTGTTCTCCCACCGCCCAGCATCTGCTTGGGGTGGGCCAGGGATCAGGGCTGCTCCGTGAGTGAGATGGAGAGAAAGTGATCAGACGTGGGAGACAACACAGTCCCTTCACCCCCTAATTGTAACTCCTTATTTCCTGTCATTTAGGACTTGATTGATGGCTATTTTTGTTTGCAGCTTCCTTGAGCTCATTCATTCACTGTGCGCACCAAGTGGGGTCAGCACGATGAAAGTTTGAGGGGGGTAAAAAAAAAAAAGGCAAGAAAGTTTCTCTAAATGAATGAGTCAGTTCCTTGAGTCCATTCCTCCAGAAATATTGCTCGGCACCAGGACCATCCCACCCGGGCAGCCACACCCCTTGGCATGTGATGATACAGAACTCAGAGGTCTGACAGCTTTTTATAAATTACCAAGGGGTTTTTTTTTTTTTCCTTCTTCACTGCCTCTCTAAGTGGGTGAGGAGGAGGAGGCAGGGATCTCAAGGTAAGACCATCTCGGGGTACCCTGCTGTGGTGGGAACACCCACCAGCATGCGCTGGGAGGCCCCTCCCCAGGGGGCCAATGCCTCCAGAGCGAGTTCCATCCATTCTGGCAAAGCATAGTTTACCCCACCAGAAGCCTCAGCTTCTCTGGGCACTACATAGACACATCTCAGTAGACAAATAGCAAGAGGGGCTCAGACTCCCTGCACCCTAATTCCTATCTCTGAGCTCCAGGCCCTGTCATGGAATCCTCCTCCCCATCCCCCCACTCCAGCCACAATGCCTAATCTGTAGGATGCAAGGCCTTGCTTCTCCCAACACTTGGAATTTGGCCTCAGAAACTACAGACAACTCAGACTCCTCAGAGAACATCTATCACTCCCCCCAACTCCACGCCCAGACACCCAGGAGTCTGGGTTTTTGCAAAGGTTTTTAAAGGCCTCCCCCCAGTCTTTGGTTACTCATTTTACAACAGGAGACTGGTGAGAGCTCCTCCTCAGAGACTGTCTAGAGACATAGGCATGTCTAATCCTCCCAACACTGAGGAGTAGCCCTCGCTTCCCTTTTGCAGATGAGAAAGCTGGGGATCAGAGATTAAGCCACCGTCACACCTCAGGTTCAGTGGCAGAGTGGGGATTCAAACCCAGGGTTGTGTGCCCGGAGCTCACGTTCTGTTTACTTCCTGGCTCCCGGGGCACAAATGAAAACAGGACCGCCAATTCTAGCATGAGACACAGATCTCCTTAATGTTTTGATGAAGAAGCATGGGCTTCTAAGCATGCAATAAGCTTCAGGAACTCCTCACCCTGAGAGAAAGCTGAAATTATAAGTAGAATCAAAAAATGCTGAGCTGAATTTGTGTTTGTGTCATTGACAATGGCTATGAAGGGAATTCTGGGATGTCAGGGGAGGTTTCCAACCCCAAGGTGACAGCTCAGACTCCAAGGACCCTTAGAGGACTTCTAGAACCAGCCTCCTTTACAAACACAGAAACTGGGGCCCAGAGAGGAGACATGACCCTCCAGGGTCCCTAGAGTCAGGCGCAGTTTGGGGAGCAGACCAGGCTCCCGACCTGGACGCTAAGTCAATGTCCTGATTAGTACCACCCAGGCTTAGGGCCGGGACTCCAGAGTGAGTCTGATTCTCAGGCTCTTCTCTAAGAAGAAGCCTGGGAGTGGGCTGCCAGGGCTTAATTCCTTGCTCTCACCATCTGTGAATGATCAGGGACCCTTTTCAGGCTCTCTCACTGCTGAATTATCAATCAGGGACACTCTCCTCTTCCCCAATGCACACCCCACTGCCCTCTGGTGTTCTTGCTTCTACAAAACAGCTTCTGACATCTCTGGGTGTTAAAAGAAGGGACAGAAGCAGGTCACATTCCTGAGTATTTGTCATTTTAAGAGAGTTCTGCAGTTGAGGGTGTCCACCGCCAGTACTGGTCCACTCCCCCCAGCATAGTCATCCATTCAGCAAGTATGACCGGGCACTTGCTTTCTGCCAGCTCGTGGTAGACGCTGGGATATCAAGGAGAACAAGTTATACCTTTTGTCCCCATAGTCATCAACGGGGAAAAAAGACCAAATACACATGAGGATGGGTAAGATTCAGGAAGCCAGCAGAGCACAGAGCTGGGGCTCCTAACCCAACGTAGGGAGAGGCTCGCACCTGGAAGGCTTCCTGGAGGAAGTGACTTGAGAAGTCATCTGAAGAATAAACAGGAATCAGGCAGGTAAAGAAGGTGGAAAGGGGAGTCTAGGAAGTGATACAGCTTGGACAAAGGCTCACAGTCAAGATGATGCAAGGTGCATGGGAGAAATTCATCAGAAAGCAAACAAATGCATTTTTCTGGCAATCTGAACCAGAGAGAATCAGCAGGATGAATCTGCTGCTATACAAGTCAATTCAGTGTTGGATAGTTGCTCTATATTCAGCCACCTGTAGGGTACGGAGAAATGCAAGGGGTGCTCTTTGGACTCAGAATGTTTTCTCCCTCCCTGGGGTGACAAGAGCCATTGCATTTTCAAGACCAGAGAATGGAATTATTATGGAACATTTAGCAGTGGTCACAACCACTCACTGAATACCCCCAGCAACAAAGAGCAGCCCATCCCAAGGTCAACCACACTATCATACTGAGAGCTATTTCCTCAATCAAAAAAATTTGTCTCCTTTTTTTTTTTTTTTAAAGATTTTATTTATTTGACAGAGAGAAATACAGCCATAGAGGGAACACAAGCAGGGGGAGTGAGAGAGGGAGAAGCAGGCTTCCCGCTGAGCAGGGAGCTCAATTCCAGGACCCTGGGATCATGACCTGAGCCGAAGGCAGACACTTAACAACTAAGCCACCCACGCGCCCAGAATTTGTCTCCTTAATACGTGTCCCCACTGCTGTCCTGGTTTTCTGGTTTGGAGGTAGTTACATAAAGGGGGACTAGATTCTTCTCCATGCAACCAGTTGGAGTCAAGGGCTAGGGTTAGGGGTTAGGGTTGGGGTTAGGGTAGGGCGTAAGCTTTGGTGTTAGTGTTTTTCAAAGATAGTGCTGATGTCTCACTTGCCCTGATATTGAATCTGTCCTTCCTAGTTTTAAACAAGAGAATACCTGAAGAATAATGATGGATAATTCCAATATGCTGATCCAGAACACTGACGTGTCTTTAAGATGAACCTCTGTTGAGCTGAAGTTGTCAGGAACATCTCTCCGGAGAGTCTGCCTTCCAACTGGTGTTTGAAGAGGAGAGAGTCTCTCAAAGCAATAGGAAATGGAATAGCAGTTGTCTGGTTCCATCTAGACAATGGCATTTCCTTATGCCTTTTTGTATTGTTCAGTGACCATGCTTTTTTAAACTCTAAAACAGTATATTGCCCAGAAGATCTTTGGAATATGAGCAAATGAAAGTGAGAACCACCGTGCCCCCCCGCCCCCAGAGATAATCGCCCTCATAGTCTCATATTAGGCAGATGCTATAAGGCTGATGCTCAGCCGACTGAGGCACCCAGGTGCCCCAGTGTGTTTGTGTATTTTAACCACACTTGTACTGTTCATAGTGTATGCCATGTTTCCTCTCATTTAACAAAATATGGGGAAATCTATGGCCCCCAAACATTTTCTCCAGCGCTATTCAAATGTAAGACTGTGCCCATCTTGCATTGGGTAGACAAAGCATTATTCATTTAGCCAACACTAAACATAGAGGTTCTTCCTTGTTTTTGTTTTTCCTATTTACTATTAGAAATGAAATCTGAATGTTCCCACATTCTTATCATTTTCTGAAGTTACAGGAAATGACTGGCACCAGCCATACCTTCATTCCCCCAAAGCACAGCTCAAACAAACTTTACCAAAGACTCAAAGTTGATAGCAAGAAAATCTTTACAATGCAGAAAAGAAAAACTTAAATATAGATTGCAGGACATTAAAGCCTGCTACATCCAAAACCCATAGGCTTCTGGATGCTTCTAGAGGCTGCTTCCGAGCCAGTTCTCCTGCAGCGTCCTCAGCCTGGTGCTGTGTGGCCAGGACCAGCCAAACTCTTCCCAGGGACACGGATCTCTGGTCATGTCCACCCTTACCAGAGTCCAGGCTCCTTCACCCTCCCTGAGGCCCAGCAAGAAGGAGAAAATCATTTCCTAAATACCCACCCCAGTGTACTGCACATTAATCCCCATGAATACACCTCTAGATGACAGAGTGTCATTGTCCCAAACCAAAGACCCATTCATGAATTTTGCCCCCATCACTAATACAGCAGAGTCACTGAGGTTTGACATCTGTTTTTTTCCCAAACCTTTCTGCAGTCCCAGACCCCAAGGGCTCAACATATGAATACCTAGGCTTTCACTTCCAACTGTCTCTAGAAGGAAAGCTCGCCCCAAGGCCGCCACTCCACATAGGGAAACTGCTTTGCTATGAGGCACAAGGAGAAGCAGCAAACATCCTCTATCTCCTCCTGCCAGAACAAGGCCAGGGAGTCACAGCTTTTCCTTTGCTAACAAGGAACATTCTGGAACATATTTTCTGTGCCCTTGTCTGCTCCATTTATTGTCCTCAGGATAAATTCCTGACAATAAAATCACAGGGACAAAAGTCACATGCATCTTGCAGGTTTTTGAAACACAATGTCAAGTTTTTCACCCTTTTTTTTCCCACCTCCAAGCTTCCTGATCAAGCACTGAAGAGGCTTGGGTTGAATCAGCCACCGGACCAGATTAACAAGCTGGCCAGTCACTGGTGCTGTTTTCTGCAAGTAGGAAGGGAACTCCCTTGGATCCTGCCCAGGACTTGGAATTCCGAAGCACACAGACCAGACACCTTTGCACCTCGCTCCCCCTGCTCAGGCCCCACCCTCCCCTCCTTTCCCCGCCCCTGTGGCCGGGTGGAGCCTGGTGTTGGTGCTGCCGAGGCCCCAAAGCCTCCCAGCCCTCCATCTGGCCTCAGCCCAGAACCGAGGCCGAAAGAGGGCTCTGAGCCCAGCCCGATGAGGACGCTACTGACCATCCTGGCTGTGGGATCCCTGGCCGGTGAGTGCCCATTGCCCTGTGGTCAGACTCAACCCCGACATCTGGGACGGTCGACCAGGGTTACACACACGCACACACGCACATGCACGCATGTACACACACACACATAGCCCCAGGATGGCCAGTTTCAGTTTCTTCTCCACCAGAGCTGCCCTGGGGGACAAGCTTCCCTGGAGAATTGGGGAACACCTCAGGGTATTGGGGAGATAAGAGGGTCCCTCAGACTTGGTTTCTTCCAGAGGCTCAACTAACCTCAAGGCTCAGGGAGGCAGCCAACTGTCTGAATTAGGGTGCCAGATGCCTTCACCTCAGTGGATGGAGAATTGGCTTGAGGGAGGCAGACATCCTTGGACCCCTCGAATAATTCTGATGGTTGTACCATCCTTTCCTCTGCTTCCGGTCAGCACTGGCCCAACAAGGGGAGGGGGAGAAGGACAGATGTACAAAAGTTGAGGGTGGCCTTTGTTTCTCTACATGACCTGCGGGGGAACCTCTTCTGACCCCTCACACTAGATCTAAAAGAACATTAACTGGGGTGCCTGGGTGGCTCAGCCGGTTAAGTGTCTGCCTTCAGCTCAGGTCATGATTCCAGGGTCTTGGGATCAAGTCCCCACTCAGTGAGGAGTCTGCTTCCTCCCTCTACCCCTTCCCCCACTTATGCTCGCTGTTGCTCTCTGTCTCTCAAATACTTAAATAAAGTCTTTAAAAATAAATTAATGAAAGAGCATTAACTCTAGGAAACAAACTGAGGGTGGCTGGTGGGGAGGTGGGTGGGGGGTGGAGTAACTGGGGGATGGGCAAGAAGGAGGACACTTGAAGTAATGAGCACGGGTGTTAGACACAACTGAGGAGTCACTAAATTCTGCCTCTGAAATTAATAATATATTATATGTTAATTAAATCGAATCGAAATAAAAAAATTTTTTAAACAAAATAAAAGAGCGTTTTCTCCCAGACGGGCCAGGTCTGCTGCATTAAAAGATCTTAAAACATTTTCCTTTTGAAAACAGGACTAAAGGGCATAGTTTTCACATCCAATCAAATGGATGTCTTGATTTATCATTATAGAGAACTTTCAGATATGTGAGATCCCAGATTGGCTTTCTGTTCCCTAAGACATTTAATAAAATTCAGGGAACTTTCTCAGGAAGTGAACATATTGTCCAGACTGAAGAGCTGGGAGAGATGGCTTCTTCAAGGCCCCTTCTAGCTCAAGTGTGGCCCATAAAGGGCCGGAGCGTCCCAGCCCCCTCGACTGCTGTCCTCTTTGTCAGCTGGTGGGATCCTCAGTGTTTCCACCGGCTGCCTGGGCCCTTGTAGTCTGTTCAACTCTGGCATCCGTGTTGACATTCCGAACACACTGGGCCTTGAATGAGTGAGGAATGCTTGCCATATCCCCCAAAGACTCCATTCTGGTTAGAAGTCTTACAGGCTTTTGACCCTTGCAGATGGAGACAAAGGGGGAAACAACCTTAGGAGTTGTTAAGAGATGAGAAGGTTCTCGGGGTCCCAGGTCTCCGCTGCCCTAGCATTCTTTTTTTTTTTTTTTTTTAAGATTTTATTTATTTATTTGACAGAGAGAGAGATCACAAATAGGCAGAGAGGCAGGTAGAGAGAGAGGAGGAAGCAGGCTCTGCTGAGCAGAGAGCCTGATGTGGGCCTTGATCCCAGGACCCTGAGATCATGACCTGAGCTGAAAGCAGAGACTTTAAACCACTGAGCTACCCAGGCACCCTACCCTAGCATTCTTAGGCTGATTCTAGAATATTTTGGATTATTTTTGTTTGTTTGTTTTCCTTAGCTTCCCAACTATTGATATAAAATTGTTTTTCCAAGCGAATGTGGAAACTTCCGTTCATAAAGGCTATCAGTCTGTCAGTTTCTAGACAACACATGTGTCCCCAGGATTTCACAATGTAGACTTTCACCCAGGAAGCGCAGAAACAACGCAGGCTGAGGGATACATGATAGCTTGGGGTGGGGGGAATGAGCAGAGCAGGAGAGGGAGAGATCTTTTTTTTTTTTTTTAAGATTTTATTTATTTATTAGAGAGAGAGAGAGAGAGATCTCAAGGATGGGGGTGGGAGGGCAGAAAGAGAGGCCCAAGCAGATTCTACACTGAGCACAGACCCGAGATCATGAACTGAGCCAAAATCAAGAATCAGACGCTTAGCCAACTGAGCCACCCAGGTGCCCAAGGGAGAGATCTTGTTAGCCCTCAGTGCCCCCCAAAAGGAGTCCAGCTAATGTCTACCCACTCCATTTCTGGAAGCCAACTTCAGTTCCCTCCTGGAAAATGGTGCCAATCTCCTCCCAGCCTGGGCTCCTTACCTCCTGGGCATGTCCCATTCCCAGCCACCAGGCTCCCCCACCATGACTAGCCCACCAGGATACTGACCCCAACCAGCAACCTTTCCAGTGCTGCCCCTAACCCACCACTTATCGGTAGTTAAGCCCAGCCCCAGATAGGTGCTGACCTTCTCTCAAATCCCAGCCTTCCTCTCTCCTGCCCTAACTTTATCATCCCACCAGAAGCCACCATTTGGTACCAGCCTCAGGTGGACTCCCTCCCTCATTCTTTTTTATTTCTTTTTTGGCTAGAGGCAGTAAGACCTGTCCTCCCCATCTCTCAAGTCCCCTAGGCCCTGTTCTGGGAGTTCCAGGAAGCCTGGAACACAAAGATTTCCATAGCTGTTGGGACTGACCGACTCAGATTCAAAGAAGAATGTGGCCTTAGATTTAACCAGTGGATGCACAGCAGGGTTGGGCTGTCCAAATACTCTTCTCCATCCCCACAGGTGCCTCATAAGCCCATAGACCCCTCTTGCAGAAATAGTGTATGTAGGCTTGGAGTAGGGAATAAATAACGATCCACACTCCCTTACACCTTGGCCCTATTGGTGGTCATGGCCATGTCTGGGGTGGAACAAGGCACACACACATCAAAGACACATATGCACACAAGGCCCCAAGGTCTTGACGCAACTGGGTCCACACCTGTGTATTTCCCAGCCCAGCCAGCCTGGCCCTTCTGAGCATGCTCAGAGCCAGCTGCCAGCATTGGCCGCCATTTTCCTGCAACCCCTCTTCCTTTCCACAGACCACGCTGGGAAGGTTGGGAGGGCTGAGAGAAGAGTTTCATAAGTGAAGGCTCTCATTCATAGCTCAAGGTTGCTTCAGAGGCAGTGGCCCCTCCCTGGTCCTCTTCTTGGGGCTCTGACCTTTTTTTTTTTTTTTTTTTTTAAGATTTTATTTATTTGACAGAGAGAAACACAGCCAGAGAGGGAACACAAGCAGGGGGAGTGAGAGAGGGAGAAGCAGGCTTCCCGCGGAGCAGGGAGCCCGATGTGGGACTCGATCCCGGATCTCCGGGATCATGCCCTGAGCCGAAGGCAGTTGCTTAACCAACTGAGCCACCCAGGCGTCCCTGGGGCTCTGACCTTTGCTGCCCCCTCCCTGCCCTATTGTATTCCCCCACAACCAGTCTAGCCCCATGATGAGGACTGCAGGCTCTGTCCCATCCTAACCGAGACACTGGGCAGATAAACCTCTCTGAGCCTCCACTTCTCTTATCTTAAAATGGGGGTAATGACAGTAACTGCCTCCTCGGGTTGTCAGGAGGGTTTAGTGAAGAGGCTTAGCCTCGTGTGTGACGCCTGAAGCATATTTCGCAGGTGTCAGCTGCTGCTATTATCAAATTACCCCCATCTTAGATATGAAGAAAGCAGGCCCCCCAGGGTCACCCTCCCATATGTGGCCTCCGCCTCCGCCAGCCCCCTCCTCCGTGAGGTCCGGGCTCTGCCTTCCTCCCCGTGCCAGGCGGGCGGGGACTGGCTGGGCCAGCAGAGAAGCAGGAGCTCGCAAACGTCCTCTCCAGCCTTGCTTGGGATTATTGACTCGGAGAAAGTTATTCTTTTTGATGTTTAGTTGAACAGTCCACGTGTAGTTGAGCATCTTTCCAGTATTCCGTGGGTGAGGGCGCCCGCTTCAGGCGTGTGCAGAAGGGAAGGAGGGACAACCCCAAGTGTCGGCGCAGGTGCAGGGTGGACACAGACCTCACACATGGCCGGCGGGGACGCAAGGTCCTGCAGCCACTCTGGAAAACAGTGTTAGGTTCTGTGGCCATTCTTCACAAAGTCAAACAGAATTACCATCCGACCCGGCGGTTCCACCCTTAGTGCTACACCTGGTAGAGCTGGAAACATGTGGCCACTTAAAAACTTGCACATAGGGGCGCCTGGGTGGCTCAGTTGGTTAGGCGACTGCCTTCGGCTCAGGTCATGATCCCGGAGACCCGGGATCGAGTCCCACATCGGGCTCCCTGTTCGGCGGGAAGCCTGCTTCTCCCTCTCTCACTCCCCCTGCTTGTGTTCCCTCTCTGGCTGTGTTTCTCTCTGTCAAATAAATAAAATCTTAAAAAAAAAAAAAACTTGCACACAAACGTTCTCTGCAGCATTGTTCATAATAGCCAAAGAGTAGAAACAGTCCCAATGTCCATCAACTGATGAATGGATCAACAAACTGCCGAATAGCCCTGCAGCGGGGATTATTCAGCCGTAAAAAGGAAGTAAGGGCTGATGAACGCTACCGCAAGAAGAAATCTCAAAACCGCTGTGCTAAGTGAAAGAGAAGCCGGACACGAGAGACAATTTTCACACAAATTCTGAAAAGTCCAGAATAAGAAGACCCATAGAGACAGAAATAGTTCAGTGGTTGCTTTCAGGCTGAGGGAGGCAAGGGAGACAGACTTCTAATGGACACGGGGTTCCTTTTTTGGGTGATGATAGTGGTCTGGAATTATTTAGTGGCGATGGTTTCACAGCTTTGTGAATATATTCAGAAACCCCTGAATTGTATGCTTTAAAATGGTGACTTTTATGGACTGTGAATTATAGCTCAATAAACAATTTAAAAAGAAGCGAAGGAGGACAGGGATATCAGCCCCAGAGTCCCTGGTGAGAGGGTGCTAGTACCACCCCGCTCCTCAGATGGCTTGTTGGCGGGCTGGGGGCAGGATCCTTATGCCCTTCTGCTCACTCTGCTCCCACTTCCTGCAGCTCACATTGCTGAGGACACCTCGGATCTTCTTCAACACGTAAAATTCCAATCCAGCAACTTCGAAAACATCCTGACGTGGGACAGCGGGCTGGAGAGCGCCCCAGACTTGGTCTATAGCGTGGAGTATAAAACGTAGGCTTCCCTCTCCACACGACCTCTCCGGACTCTGCTCTGAATCCAACCCTTCCAAGAAAATCCCCCTCTGCCATATGTCCCCCTTCCCCACCCCCCACCCTCTCTTGTTTGATTGACACAGACTACACCACCCCCTGCCAGAGAGAGCTTTTCCTCTTTGTGTTTAGTCTTGCAAAGGGAGGATAAAATAATGGTTACAAGTACGGGCTCTGGAGCCAGACTGCCCAGGCTTACCTGCCATCTCTGACCTTTATAACATGGGGCAATGCTGTAATCTCACCAAGCCTCAGTTTCCCCACCCATAAAGTAAGGCTAGCCTCTATCGTAGGATCGTTAGGTAGATTCAACAGGATAATCATGAGCACTTATGCCTGGCAGATAATAAAATCATTTTGTTATTATCTGGGAGACTAGGTCAACAAAGAGTCATGTCCACCCCTTTTGAGCCTGTGCCCCTGTTCCCACTCATCTCCTTTCCTATGCAGAGGAGAAGGTTGGCATGGGCTCAGGGGTCTGCAAACCTGGGTTCCATCACTGGTCCTGCCACTCCATCCCGTGGCAAATCACTTCCCCTCTCTGAGCCTCAGTCCCCTCATCTGTAAAATGGGGACAACAGTGCCTGTCTCAAAGGCTTAGGGTATGGGCGCCTGGGTGGCTCAGTTGGTTAAGCGATTGCTTTCGGCTCAGCTTATGATCCTGGAGACCCGGGATTGAGCCCCACAGCAGGCTTCCTGCTTGGCAGGAAGCCTGCCTCTCCCTCTCTCACTCCCCCTGCTTGTGTTCCTTCTCTAGTTGTGTTTCTCTGTCAAATAAATAAATAAAATCTTTAAAAAAAAAAAAAGACTTAGGGTAACAATGAGCCCAGAATGTGAACTCAGACTGTCTGGGTTCACATCCACACTGGTCCAAATTTTACCTCTGTAAGCCTCAATTTCCTTATTCGAAAAGGAGGGAGAATCACATCTGAACCTCACGAGATCATTGTGAGGACTAACAGATCAGCCACATAAGGGGCCTGGGACACCGAATGTGCTAAGTAAATATTAGATATCGTTATCATTATTAATAAACCTCAGGCCCGGTGCCAGGCCCAATCATTCAAGGTGTGCTTTGGCCCCTCCCGTGCCTGCAGGTATGGGGAGAGAGAGTGGCTGGCGAAGGAGGACTGCCAGCGGATCACCCGGAAATCCTGCAACCTGACCATGGAGACGGGCAACTTCATGGAGCCCTACTATGCTCGGGTAACTGCCATCAGCGCGGGAGGCCGGTCAGCCACCAAGATGACCGAACGGTTCACCTCGCTGCAACACAGTGAGTGGGTGCCCTTCACTGCAGGGGAGGGGCGAGGGGAGGCCCTGAAGTGCAGGGGGCAGTTCTAGATGCGGGTTTTAGGGAAGGTCACCCCAACTAGAGAATATCCCGTGCACAGCTGGACATCTTTTTCCAGCTCCATCCCGGCCTCCCAAGGTCAGTTCACCTTCCTCTGGCACCTCAACTCCAGCCAAGGGCTCCTAACTCAGTGCCCTACTCTGGCCCTGACTCTTTTCCAATCCTCAGTCTTGATCTTGGCTTCCACATCACCTCCTAAGTGGGCGTCCCCACTGTCAGTCCCAACAACCTCATTTCACTAGGTCACCACCTAATACTCTCTGTCATAGTCAACTGTTCATTGTCTTCGTAGCTCCCATCCCCAGCTGCAGTGATGGCATCTCCTGCCTGTATGCCACCTGCCTCCGAGTGGGGGCATGGAATCCCGTGTTCTCCATCCTTTGCCGGGGTCTGGCATGGAGCGGATGCCCACTATGTAATTGACGAGTGAACGAATATGAGTCTCCAGTCTCCCCACACACGCTGAGCAGGCAGTGATGTTCACAAACTGACCTCTCAGCCACGTGGCTTTCCAAGAAAAGATAAAAGAAAAATTAAACAAGTTCTTTTTTTCTTGGCTTATTCAGTTAATACCTGTTTGTCATAAAAAATCTGGAAAATATAGAAATGCACAGAGAAAAATGAAAGGAGCCCAAAATAACCTGAACACTTAAGCATGACCATAGTTGCTAACGACGGTCTCTACAATTTTGTGACCTGATTGGTTGGGTATTTTTCATACAACACCCTCAGGAACATTTTCCCACATCACTAAGTACTTTTCCACAACATGACATTTCACGGCTGCAAAATGATTTTTTTCTGTGGAGGTATTCTTAATGTGCTTCCTCAATTCCCTTTTTGAGGACTTTTAACTCAGTTTTTCAATTTTGTAAACAAAACTGAACATTCTTCTAGCTCCAATGTTGTTGATCTCAGAGGTCAATGGACCCTTGAGGGTTTTTTTACAAATCTGCTTCAGGGGGAGTAGGATTCATGAATCCCTGAAATTGAGTGCAAAATTTTTGTATAGGTACATTTGGGGGAGAGAAGATCTGTAGCATTCATCAAATTCCTAAAAGGGTCTCTAAACCAGTAAAGGTTATTTGGTTATTTGCAAGATCCCATTTTGAGAGAGACTGAAATCTCAGGCCTGGCATTGGAGGCCAAATCAATAATTTGAGTCACCCCAAACATTCCTTAGTTTATATTGCTGAACCCTCAGTCCCCAAAGCTGTCATTGCCAACAGAATGGGGGAAAGGAGGCTCTGGGAAGACTCAAGGTGGGGATTGTGGAGGCAGGGATGAGGACAAGGGCATGGCTAGTTAATCTAGGGGGCAGTGCCCCTCTCCCTGGGTTCTGCCCACTCACCCCTGGGCACCCCTTTGCCAGCCTTAAACCCAGACACTGGTTGCTAGAAGCACTTTTCTCTTCTCACCTGTTTGTGTAGCTGCTGTTTTCAGAAGCGTAGCTAGGGTGGGGTGGGAGGAGAGGGAAAGCAGTCAGTCATGGCCCCTGGTCTGGAGCAACCTCAGAAACTGCTGGCTGATTCCAGCATTTTCTTTTTGCTTTCCTCGCTCCCTTTTCCAGCTACCATCAAACCACCCAATGTGACCTGTATCCCCAAGGTGAGATCCATCCAGATGATCATCCATCCCTCCTCCACACCTATCCGCGCAAGAGATGGACACCGGCTCACCCTGGAGGACATCTTTCCCGACCTGTTCTACCGCTTAGAGCTCCAGGTCAACCACACCTACCAAATGGTAAATACATGTGCGTTTCTGGTCCATCCCTCCCTGGAATACTCATTTCTCCATCAGTTAGACCTGCATTGCTTCAAGTAGGAAGGAGATGTTTTATATAAATTCTTATTTTTCAAAACATAGCCCTCCCTCTTGTAGATCACATAGACGAGAGCCTGCTAAAGTCTCTGACAAGTCCTGCAAAGCCAAGACTCCTGTTTCAATTCATTGAATACAACTTCTCTCAAATTTCTTGGCCAGAGAAGCTCCTTTTATTTTAGGTAATTTTTTAAATTGATTTTTTTGCCTAATGCCTTCTAACATTCTGGAGAGCAACCTCTACTCACATCTTCAGATGACCATTTTGGAAAATGCTGAAATCTATTTCTACTGCTACAGATCTTTTTGCTGATTCTCCATTTGCAGGAACTGGATACAAGCAATGTCTTAAGATCACCAACAGTGAAAGGTAGAAGTCAAGGGCATAAATGATCAAATGGTATACGAGGTATTTCTTTTGTATGCAGAGAATATGTGTTTTCTCCTATCATGCACCATGGGTCCATAATTCCATTGAACAACTATTCCCACACCCAAGATGTTTATAATCTAGTGGATGGGGAAGGAATTAAAACAAGAGTTTAAACAGCTATAGATAGATGAAAATAAAGGTATTGTGTGGGATGGAACAGAGGCAGGGAGGTAGAAGGGAGAGGGCAGCCCAATGTTCTGGAAAAAACTTCCAGAAAAATTTTCTGGTGCCAATACCAGCTTCGAAGGCATGTCAAGGAATACGCGCTTATCCTATCATTTATTCCTCACCACAACCCTGAGGTGGGGGCTACCATCTCTGGTTTTTGAATGAGAAACAGAGGCTCAGAGAGGTTAAGGAACCTGCTTAAGATTGTTCAGCAATGACAGCATAGTCAAAATACAGATCCAGCATGGTCCACAGCCCACGTTGACCCTTTTATCATTATGAAATGTCCTTTTTTCCCTCCAGTATTATTCTTTGTAGTGAAGTCTACTGCACCTGTTATTCATAGAGCCACTCCAGCTTTTCTCACACTCACTATCTGCCTGATGTGTCTTTTTTTTTTTTTTAGATTCTACTTATTTATTTATTAGAGAGAGAAAGAGAGAGAGAGATTACAAGTGGGGCAGGGAGGGCAGAGGGAAAAAGAGAAATAGACTCCCCGCTGAGCAGGGAGCCCGACATGGAGCTCAATCCCAGGACCCTGGGATCATGACCTGAGCCAAAGGCAGATGCTTAACCAACTGAGCATACCGACTCAACTGACTGACCCTGCCTGCCATATCTTTTACCTCCCTTTATTGTCACTCTGTGTCTTATATTTAAAGTGTGTCTCTCAAAGACGACATTCTGACATCTCCGCCTTTTTTAATTTTTTGAGATATAATTCACATACCATAAAATCCTCCCTTTTAAAGTATATAGCTTGATGGTCTTCAGTACGTGCAAAAAGTTCCGTGACTGTCACTGCTAATTCTTCTTACATTATTGATCTGTTTTCAAGTTCTCTGACTCTTCTCTCAACTCCAATCTGTTATTAAGACCATTCAAGTGGCATTTTATTTCAGATATTATATTTTTCCGTTCTAAAAGTTCCAGTCTTTATGGTTTCTATATCCTAGTGAGATTTCCCAGTCATTTGTTATAAGCACATTTTCTTTCACTTCCTTGAGCATATTTATACTAGCTGCTAGGATATCATTGCCTGGGGGTGCTGGAGCGGCTCAGTCTGTTAAGCAATTAAGCATCTCCCTTTGTCTCAAGTCATGATCTCAGGGTCCTGGGATTGAGCCCCCTCTTTGGGCTCCCTCTCAATGGGGAGCCTGCTTCTCCCTCTTGCTCTCCCACTCCCTCTTCCCCTTCCATTGCTTGAGCTTTCTCAATCTTGCTTTCTCTCAAATAAATAAATAAGTAAATAAAACCTTAGAAAGAGAGAGAGAGAGAGATAATCATTGTTTGCTAATTCCAGTACTTTAGTCATCTTGGAGTAGGCCACCGTTGATTGTCTTCTCTCCTGAATATAGATTACATTTTCTCTTACTTTGTATGTCTAACAATTTTGGAATGTATCCTGGATGTTGTGAATGGTATAGTGGAGAGACTCTGGATTTGGTTCTATTCCTCCAAAGAGTATTGATTTGTTTTGTTTTGTCTTGTTTTAGCAGGGAGGTAACTTGGCTGAACTTCAAACTCCAAAATCTCAGCTCCATTCTTTCACCTTTACCTGGGCTGCTTGGAGTTGACCCTACTTGCTTTAGGGACCAGGCAGGGATCTGGGTCAAAGTTATACTCAGAACTTTGGCCTCCCTCTCTGTGAATCTTTCCTATCTATGATCTCTCCCCTCACTTTCTAGCTTTTAGGATTGTCCAAAACTCTGTCTTCTTATTATTCAAACTGGTAAGATTACAAGGTTTCTATTTAAACCATCCCACAAGGTGAAGGCCTGCTTTCAAGCTAAAAGACATTTTAAAAGAAGAGAGATTCACCCAATGACTTTCCATGCCTCCTTTCTCCAATATCTGCCTGCTTTTGCTTACTCTCCAGTGCTGACAGGTCATTTTTATTTTGGCCAGAGTTTACAGTTGTTGTTTTAGGGAGTGTTGGTCCAAAGGAGCTATAAATTATTGGGAGCAGAAAGAAGAGAGATAAAATGTGAAAATGAGAGATCAGGGTAGAAAGTTGGGGCCAATGCAATGGTGGGGGCTGGAAATCACTGGGCCTGAAGCAGGCCAGAGACAGTAAAATATCTGGGGAAGGAGGAATCTTGGGCCAGGCAATTCTGCTGAACATGATCTTTAATGTGTGTCCTTTCAACCATACGAGTTACAGAAAACAGTAAATCATAAAATCTGTTCATGTATTTCTTCACCCACTTACACCACCCATGAAAAATAAAAATAAAAATAACCCTAAACCCTGGCTTCCATGTGCCCAGAAAGGCAAAGATGTAGCTGAAATGCAAAGAGCCAAAGAGAAAATTCTTAATTTTTCAATGCCCAAGAACACAGCTCCTGGTCCTTTAAAGGAAGGTTTATGGATCACTTGAGGCCAACCAGATACAAGGGATGTGAAGGGGGCTTTGTCAGAAATGACTTCTTCAAGTTCTGGGCCTTGAAAACTGGAACAAGAAAGACACTATGAACAGAGCTAGGGAATCACACACAGGTGCAGGTTTGGGGTTTGGGAGGGAGCGGGACCCAGACTTCCAGAAAAAATCAGCACGTTTGGACATGCTAAGTTAGACATGCCCATCGGGTTCCATCCAGCAGCAAGTTGGAAGTGCACATCCAACTTGACAGCTCTTGCTAGGTTTGGGAGTTTTCTACACATTGGTGATCTCAGGAGCCATGGGTCCAGATAAGATCGCTCAGTGAGAGAGTAAGTAGAGAAAGAAAAAAACTGGGTGAAGAGCAAATCTTGCAGAACAACAGAATTGAGGTGCTGAGACCAGAGAGAAGTAAGATGAAAACCAGAATGATGGAACAAGACAGCCAAAGGGGGGGGGGGGGTTCAAGGTCAAGCAGTTAGAGACATACCGGAAGTGAGAGTTAAAGGCTAGAGCTGCTGAAGCAGCTCCAGTGGAAGGATCAGCAACTGCAAAGGAGCAAGGGCTTGCTTCAACAGGCAGGATTTAGCAGGAATAACAGGTGTTCAGCATTGGTGGAGCCCATAGGGCTAGGTGGGCTGTAGAGAGAGAGGGTAGATAGGGAGACAGGGACTGGGGTTTTATCTCATGATCTGGTCTAAGCCATCAAAAGATTTAAATAGGGGAGCATTGAAATTATATTATTCTTTTAGAAATACCACTTTGGCACTAGGATGAATATGGAGGTGGACAGGGGCAAAACCAGAGACAGGTGACCAGTAAGGAAGCCACTGCAAGAGTCCAGACTCAAGACATTGAGGCCCAGTTAAGGAAGAAGCAATGAGGAAGGCAAGAGAGGGATGGATAGTCAGGGGTTTCTGATGTTTGATAAAGAAGGAGGACAAGGAGAAAAACTAGAGGAAGGAGGGATAATGATGATGATGGTGGTGATGGTGGTAATAGGGGGAAGGTGTTGGAAGTGGTAGTGATGGTGGTGATGGTGGTGGTGGTAGTGTTGGTGATGGTGGTGGCGATAGTGGTGATGGTGTTAGCAGTGGTGATAGTGTTGGTGGTGATGGTGTTGCTGGGGGGAGGTGTTGGAGGTGGTAGTAATGATGGTGTTGTTGGGTGATGGTGGTGATGGTGTTGCTGGGGGGGAGGTGTTGGAGGTGATAGTGATGGTGGTGTTGGTGGTGATGGTGGTGATGGTGTTGCTGGGGGGAGGTATTGGAGGTGATAGTGATGGTGGTGGTGTTGGT
>PITA01009902.1:0-74863 GCA_004023965.1 Spilogale gracilis
AAAAAAAAAAAAAAAACCTCAAAATACTTCCATGTGTTTTGACTGTTATTTACTTGAAAAAAAATAAATGCATTTATTTATTTATTTGTTTGTTTATTTATTTATTTATTTAATTTATCTGGCTAATCATTTTTTATCAAAGATTCTAGACTTTAGATTAATCACCTGTTATTCATTATTTCATTCATTCGCTAAGTATTTATTATTAACTATTGCCATGTACTAATATAAGTTGTAGGATGCAGCATTGAATAAAACACATGCAGTTATTTAAACTGAGATTCAGGTATCACATTGCTCTAGTCCTCACCGATTTCAGTATCCTAAAGAACTTACTGTCTGTTATGAAATTTTAAAACTATGAATCTTGGAACACTGAAAAAATAAAATAAACTTAAAAAAAGAAATTTTAAAACTAATATAATTATTCATCAATTTCTCATGTTTTTAATTTTTAAAAAATCCAATAATACCTTTCTAATAGTACCTAGCAAGAACACATAAATTAAATAGTCAAATCATGAGAGGTAATTTACAAGATTTCTTGAACCTGATCTGAGGACCTAAAACATCAGTTTAATAAGTTTAGCTTTCATCCTCTAGCAAATGAGGAAAATCACTCCTTTTGTTGAGTTGAGCAAATGGCCTTACTGTGTCCACAATGGCTAAGAGGAGGCATCAAAGAGAGTCAGAAAAAACTGTCAAAAGTTTACAGCAATGTCCATAATAGCCAAACTGTGGAAGGAGCTGAGATGTCCTTCAACAGATGAATGGATAAAGATGTGGTTCATACATACAGTGGAATATTAGTCAACCATCAGAAAGGATTTATATCCACCATTTGCATCGACATGCATGGAACGGGAGGGGATTATGATACGTCAAATAAGTTAAGCAGAGAAAGACAATTGTCATATGGTTTCACTCATATGTGTAACAAGGAATAGTGCAGAGAACCACAGGGGAAGGGAGAGGAAACTGGAAGAAATCAGAGAGGCAGACAAATCATGAGAGACTCTGGTCTCCAGGAAATAAATTGAGGGTTACAGAAGGATGGGAGGTGGGGGGATTTGGTAACTGGGTGATGGGTATTAAGGAGAGCATGTGTTGTGATGAGCACATCAAAAACTAATGATGTACTTATTCTATGTTGGCCAATTTAACATAATAAAAAATAAAAAAGAAAGAAAAAACCCCAAATTATTCATTAGGAAAAATGCAGTTTATGGCATACAGGATGAATGATAATTAGGATCTGATCTGGGTGATGATGGAGAGATAAATAGAAATTAATGAATATAAAATACCAACTTGTCTTTATCTCCATTCCTTTTAGGTCCCCTGCTCAGCTCTATCAAGCAGGGGACTGACTCTTGCAGCTTCCATTTCCCAGGCTCCTCTGTCACTGGACTTCTAGCTGGGTTAGGCCAATAGAGGCTAAATACCTTTGCTTTTTCACTGGTGTCTCTAATAGGAGCTGCTTATCTTCTCCATCCTGGAAAGGCCTACTGAGATGCTAGCTCCTGCCTGGGGACCCAGTCCTGAATGGTTATAATTCTGCCTTCTCCTTTTCCCCCCTCAGACTGTGGGTGAAAGCAACTTCCTGCGCTCCTAATCTCTAGGTTCCCTCACTCTTCCCTGGTTAGCTTCTCAGCCTCTTCCATTAGTTATGTAACCAATACCCTGCATTGAATTCCCCCTATTTTAAAAACTCTGAATGATGTCTTTGTCTGTTTATTTCCTGAATAGACTCTGGGTGATACATATATACAGGGTGTTCAGCATTTCTGGATTAATGTTTATGTGCTAATGAGGTATTCATTTAAGACAGGGCCACAGTTCCATTCTGTCAAAAGCAGCTGCAAATGGATTTTTCTAGTTTAAACATCAAATTTTGTTGATTAAAGGTTTTCTGGTCAATCAATAGAAACTCAATCCTACTAACTTAATCCATGAACTTTGTGGGTTGAAGGGTGGGGGTTACTTAATTAAAAAAAAAACAAAGGCAGAAAATAAAGTTAACAACCCAAAACTATAACATTCCGAATTAGCTTCCTATGCCTGTCACAACAAAGTACCACCAACTAGAAGGCAGAAAACAGAAATTTATTCTCTCACAGTTATGATGCAAGAAATCTGAAATTAGGTGTTAGCAAGTCCACACTTCCTCTGGAGGCTTTGAGGGAGAATTTTTTCCATTTCTCTCTCTTTGCTTCCCATGTTTGCTGGTGTTTCTTGCCATTCCTTGGCTTGTAGATTTACCACTCTAATTTCTGTCTCTGTTTTCACATGCATTTTCCTTTCTCTGTATATATTATTGCCCAAATTTTCTTCTTCTTCTTGATGACACCAGTCATCACATTCAACTGGTAATCCCCTAATCCAGTTTGATCTCGTTTTAAACTGATAACATCTGCAAAGACCCTATTTTTAAATAAGATCACATTCTGGATTTCAAGTGGACATGAATTTGGGTGGAGATACTATTCAACTCAGCAGACACTGGGAACCAAAGCTACATTTTTATTGCAATAAATTCCAGTCACTGAAAGCAATCTGGAAGAATCTTTCCATGGAACTTTAATTTAACAAATATAATTATAGAGAGTATACTTCGTCAATCAGCTGGCAGTAATTTATTGAACATTCCAATGTATAAACATCTACTGGGTGTATCAATACATTTTGGATATTAAACATAATCCTTCTATTTTAATTAATTAACTAATTCATTATTTTTTATTGTGATGACACTTAACACAAGATTTACCCTTTCAACAAATTTTTAAGGGAACAATACATTATTGTTAACTGTAGGCACAATGTTGTACAACAGATCTCTAGAACTTGTTCATTTTGCACAACTGAAATTTTATCTTCATTAAATAGCAATTCCCAATTTCCTCTTTTCTACATTTGAGGTATCTAAAATAATCAAACTCCTGGAAACAGAAAGTAGAATTGTGGTACCTATATTTTAACAGGAAAAGAAATTACAGAGAATGAAATAGGATGAAAGTTTTAGAGAACAAAGTATGTATCTTAAATATAAGATCTATCTTAAGTAAAGATGTGTTTAACTTACACTTATTTACTGTGAGGCTTGGAGTTAAAAATATTAAATGGGGATAAGATAGTATAGTACAATGTAAGACTAAAGGGTAGTGTACAGATTGCACAAATTGTCAGTATTGCTTTCTTTGCAGCAACATCTGTGCAGTTCATAAAGAAAATTGTTATGTAGTCTTGACATCTGTATAATATATTTCAAATTGATTAATTTTAATGTGATCAGCACTATTCCTTCTATTAGGTGAGCCCTATGATTTATATTAGTTGAAATACAGTTGTATGATTTAGTAAAGCATCCACTAAAAGGAAAAATAAATAAAAATAATTTCTGATTAACCAAATGCCAAATTCTGTATACCAAATAGTTTGTAAGTAAATCTGGGATATACAGCAAACAGAATAAAATAAAATAAAAAATAAAATAAAATAAAATAAAATAAAATTCTCATATTTTTTCTGAAGCATTTCTATTATTATTGAAAATAATACAATTTTTTCAGAGTTGATTTTTTTTGTTGTTTTATTTTAGTTTTCAAAATAACTAAGATAACTTTACTAAATATCATTAGTGTGTTTAGCCTCCTAATCCCTGAACAATACTTTATTGTTGATGTTGCTTTAAAAAAATAAAGAAAATATTTAAAAAAAACAAAGTCTTTTAAAATATTTTTAAGAAATTTAGAACTAAAGTTTTATATATTAGTATTTTAAAGTTAAACATAAAGCTGTTGAAAGTGTGCACTTCTAAATCATTTTTCTGTTCAAATTTTTATTCTAAGTATGCTAAATTATAAATAATTACAAGTATTCATGATTCATTGATCCTTCCTTACATATTAAGAATTGTAAAAAACACAATAGCAGGGACACCTGGGTGACTCAGTTGGTGAACTCTTAACTTCAGCTTAGGTCATAATATCAGGATGGTGAAATAGAGCCCCACATTGGGCTCTGAGCTGGGTGTGCAGCCTACTTAAGATTCTCTCTCTCCCTCTCTCTTTGCCCCATCCCCCACTCCACTTGTGTGTGCACACACAGGAGTGCTCTCTCTCTCTCTCTTAAAAAAAAAAAAAACACTCACAATAGTAAAACTATCTTAACTGGTCCTCAACCTCTGTTATTAATTTTTTATCGAAGTATAGTTGACATACAATATCCTAATAGATTCAGGTATATTCCTTATAATTCTATGTTTTTATGTTATGAAATGTTTCTCATAATAAATCTAGTTACTATCTATTACCATACCAAGTTCTTATTATAATATTATTGACTGTATTTCCTATGCTGTGTGTTATATCCCCATGACTTGTTTATCATACACTTGAATGTTGTACCACTTAATCCCCTTTACCTATTTTGCTCCAACTCATTCTGCCTTCCTCTAGTAACCATTTCTTTCCTGTATTTATGAGTCAGTTTCTATCTTGTCTTATTTGTTTTGTTTTTTAGATTCCACATATAAATGAATTTGTTTTCTTTTCTTTCTTATTTCACTTAGCATAATACCAACTAGGTTCATCTATGTGTTGCAACTGCTAAGATTTTATTTTTTTTTATGGTCGAGGAATATTCCATTATGTATATTTGCTATATTTTCTTTATTCATTTACTGGTGGACATTTTGGTTGTTTACATACCTTGGTTATCATAAATAATGCTGCAATGAATTTAGGGGTGTATATATCTCTTTGGATTGGTGTTTGTTTTTCCTCCATACAAATTATCTAGAAATGGCATTGCTGGATTGTATGGTAGTTCTCTTTTTAATTTTTTTAGGAATCTTCAGACTATTTTCTGTAGTGGCTGCACCTGTTTAGATTCCTACCCATAATGTATGAGGACTCCCTTTTTTCCACATATCTGTTATTTGAATTACCATCTTTTATAAGTATTCCGATAATTAGTTAAAAAAGCACATTACACTGAATATATATATATAATAGACATATAAAATGATGAAATGTATATTTATATATAGAAAGAACACTAAGTTTTCTTGAACATGTGTATTTTAGAAAACCTTAGGGCTACTATTATATGTACTTCTTATAATCCCCCTTTCAGGAGTTATTTATTGGTAAATATGCCTTCTTCTGATTGGCTTTTGCTATTTTGTGTGAAAGCCCCCATGAATATAAAAGTTGGCAACACAATAAAGATCCCTTAGATCGGACTGTTATATGCCTTGGTTCATATTACCAGATAGCACTACTGAGATGGATACACTAATACAGAAATACCTTAGAACCCTTAAATATCTGTGCTAGCCAGACTTGATATACTTAGTGGTAGTTGGAATTAACAAACATAATTTAGAAAAAAAATGTTAGAGTACTTAGAGACTGGCTATGTAGTCATAGATATATTCTCAGTATCATCACTGTGTTAAGAACAGACCTGTACAATGCATTTGTTCAATAATCATGTATTTATTCATTTAGCAGACACTAAGTGATCTTTATTGTATGCACAGAATTGTGCCATATATTAAAGATAAAAACATAGAACTCACAGTGCCGATCCTTAAGAAGCATATAATTTAATAAAAGATAATTTTGTTTATAATTGAGAAGATATTAGAACTCAATTCAAAATTAAGTAACAAATACAGAATTCACCCTTCTGCTTAAAACAACTGAAACACCAGTTTCTATAAAATAATAGATTCATTTGGATATAAGACAGCGCTAGAAAATGATCCCAGAGGGAGGTGAATCAAAGGGGCTAAGTTTAGAGAAGTTAGAGTTCCCAGACTGGAGTACAATGAGGAAGATAAGTAGAAACTGTTAGTCTCCATGACTGGAGAAGAATAAAATGGTAATCTGGGGAAGGTAATGCAGTTAGATATCATGAGGAAGACTACCAAAGAGGAAAGATGCCCAGAGAAAGAGTTCCCTAAACCTGTGGAGGAGCCTGATTAAGGGCACTTAATGAAAACTCAACAGCTAATAACACATTTAATGGTAAAAGACTGACTTTTTTTTTTCCTAAGAGCACTAACAAAGGAAGCATATCTTGTCTCATATTTCCATTTGACAACACACTAGAGAGGCTAACTAGTGCAGTAAGGTAAAAGGAAAGGACAAGATGGGGAAAAAAAGGCACTGGACTATTTATGGACAACATTGTCATCTATGTAGAAAATCCTGTGGGAGCTATAAAAACATCTACTAAACAAACCTAAAAAATGAGTTGATGTTGAATGATACTATATCAGTATACATAAATCAATTACTTTTTCTTTATACTAGCAAAAACCCATTCAAAATATACATTAAAAATAATATCATATAAAATACAGTTGACCCTTGAACAACATAGGGGTTAGATTTACCAACCCCTTGTGTAGTTGAAAATCTACATGTAACTTTTGAATCCCTCAAAACTTTACCCATAGCCTACTGGTGTCTAGAAGCCTTAATGATAGCATAAATAGCCAATTAACATATTTTGTATATTATATATATCATATACTGTATTCTTTAAATAATGTAAGCTAGAGAAAAAATGTTATTGAGAAAGTCATAAGGAAGAGCAAATACATTTACAGTATTGTACTGTGTTTATGAAAAAAAAAAATCCATGTAAAATTGGCCCATACAGTTCAAACTTGTGTTACTCAAGGGTCAACTGTAGCATCAAAAATATGAAATAGGGATACTTGATAAAATATATACATTATCTATACACTGAAAACTAAAAACCATTGCTGAGAAATTAAAAACCCAAACAGGGCGCCTCAGTGGCTCAGTCAGTTAAGCAACTGCCTTCGGTTCAGGTCATGATCCCAGATTCCTGGGTAGGAGTCCTGCATTGGGCTCCTTGCTCAGTGGGGAGCCTGCTTCTCCCTCTGCCTGCCACTCCCCCTGCCTGTGTTCTCTCTCTTCTCTATCTCTCTGGCAAATAAATAAATAAAATCTTAAAAAGACAAACAAATAAATATGTATCTTGGAAGACTTAATGTTGTTAAGATACCAGTTCTCTCCTAATTATTCTACATATTTAATGAAATCTCAATCAAAACCCCAGCAAACATTTTTATAGGAATTGACAAATAAATTCTAATATTTATATAGAATTGCAAGGGATCCAGAGCTAATAAAAACAACTTTTATAAAAAATAGTTAGAATATTTATTATCTAATTCTAGGACTCCTTACAAAATTAGAATAATTAAGGCAGTATGGTTTTGGCATAAAGATTTAAAACATAGATCAATGACAGAATCGAGTCTAGAGTTATACCTATAAATACATTCAATTTATTTTTTAATACTAAAACAATTCAACAGGGAAAGAATAGTATTTTTAACAAATGGTGCTAAACAATTATATAACTATTACAAAATAAACAAAAACAAGCCTTTATTATTACCTCACAATATGTACAAAAATTAACTTGAAACAGTTCATAGACTCAAATCTGGAAAACTTCTAGAAGAAATCATAAGAGAAGAATTTCAACAATCTTGAGATGTTTCTTAAACACAATACAAAAGGACAAACTATAGAAGAAATAAATCACTAATTAGGACTTTATCAAAGTTGAAAACTCTGCTCTTCAAAAGACATTGATACAAAGATGAAAAGCCAAGCCCTTCCTAGGAGAATATTTTTGTAAAACATATCTACGCAGGAAGGATTAATATTGTCCAAAGAAATGCTGGGATCTGTACTGGGTGGAATAGTATTCTCTCAAAATTCATATCCACATGTGATGTAATGAGCACTGGGATTACATAAGACTGACGAATCACTGACCTTGACCTCTGAAATTAATAATATATGTTAATTAATTGAATTTAAATAAAAAAATTAAAAAAATTACATCCACTCAGAATCTATAAATATGTCCTTCCTTGGAAATAGGGTCTTTGCAGATATACTCTAGCTAAGACCCTACTTGATTAAATCAGGCCCTAAATCCAAAGTGACTGGTGTTCTTATAAAAAGAGGGAAATCTAGACACAGATACACACACACACACAGAAGTCAAGGCTGTAAGTAGATGGAGTGATCATCTGAAAATCAAGGAACACCAAAAATACTGAAGAATGCCAAGAAATCCCAGAATCTAGAGGAGGCAAAGAATTCTTCCCTTCAGCTTTTGGATGGAACATAACTCTCAGGTAACACTTTGATTTTGGACTTTGGCCTCCAGAATTGTGGGAGAATCAATTCCTAGTATTTTAGACCACCTAATTTGTGGTATTTTACTATAGCAGCCCTAGAAAATAATAGATACTCCTAGGTATTTGCACAGGAAAAATAAAAGTATATGTCCAGAGAAATGTGTATAAAAATATGCATAGTACCTTTTTTTTGGTAATAGCCCCAAACTGGAAACAACACAAATGTCTATTAAGTGAATGGATAAAGAAATCTTCCTATAACCATACAGTGGAATACTACTCAGAAATAAAAACAAATAAACTACTGATACATACAACAACACTGATGAATCCAAAAATAATCATGCTGAGTGAAAAAAGCCAGAGATAAAAGAAGACATTGCATGGTTCCATTTATATAAAATTCTAGGCAATCCAAACTAATATATCATGATAGAAAGCATATCAGTGGTAGCCTGGGGATGCACAGGGAAGGTGGAGAGGGATAGAAGGAAATACAAAGGGACATGAAGAAATTTTTCTGAGTGACAGAAAAAGTTCATTATCTTGATTTGTGGTGATGGTTTCATGGCTCTATACATATGTCAAAGCTCATTAAATTATACACTTTAAAATGTGCAGTTTATTGTATATCAATTAGACTTCAATAAAGCTAAAAAAAAGGAATTCACTGGGATGAATGCCATGGCAAAGAAAAACTCTGAGATGTGTGGGGAAGTGTTGGGAAGGTGCCTAATCCAGGCTAATGTTTGGAGGCACAAAATTACCACCTAGAGAAGAAGACATCTTGCTTTACAAGTAAAGGAGGAATAAAACTGATCTGAGAAAGTGGAACTTGGTGCAGAGAACTTTCTAGCATAAGGAAGCAAAATCTACAAAGACACAGAGGCAGATACCCTTGAAGTCCTCTCACAGTCTGAGGGCTGAAGTAAAGCACATGAGGGGGAGAAGAGGAGGAGGAAGTTAAAGAGGAAGTGGAAAGGATATATGAGACCTACATTCCATTTTAATGAGTCTGGGTTTTACCCTGAACGTTATGGGGAGTTTTCTAGGGCTTTTAAACATTACAGGCTCTAAATCTGTGCTACTTCTTTGAAAATGGTTTTCAAGAGAAAAATAAGAAAAATAAGTAGCTTAATAGTCATCAGTAATACAGGCATAACTTTAGGAAAGAAAAATTGTAAAATTCTGTCATCAATTGTAACCTGATTTTGTTTATGCTTATCAGTTTTTTGAAAGTACTGCTTTTGTTTACAGTCAATTCCACTGCAATCTTAGAAGCATCCTTTCAATAATATAAACACTAGCTGATATCACATTACAATGAACAGAATTTTTTATTTTGAATAGTTTTCTGTAGTCTGTTTTATTTTAGATTAAAGACATTGTTTTATTTCACTTTAAATCTTAAATGCCTCTTCCAAAATTACGAACCTCATATCTCTTAACCTCAACTAGGAAAAAAAAAAAAAAAACCCACACTAGATAATACAGAAGAATAGTGGTTCTTTTAAATCATTTAAATGATTGTATTCATATTCCTGCTAACTTTCCCTTATACTAGTTTTACCTTATGATAGTTAATGCCTGTTACATAAATGTTTTCACCCTCAAGTATATACAAATAAATGCACAAGCATCTAAAAGATTTTGATGCCATTTGCATTTATAATAACTGTGCTATACATATATATGCAACTTGCTTTTCTCAATTACAGTTCATCATGGACATCCCTCCTTGTTGTGAATTTCTACTTTTATAATAAAAAACATAAAATATGTATCTTCTCTTTTACCTAAGAATTATATACAGTCCTGACTGTAAATGGCTTAAAGATTAAACTCCTCCCTAGATTTGGTACTTATCAAATACATGCAACCTCAGCCAACTCTACCTAGAAAGATCAGAAGTAAGTCTCTATTTTGAATATTGTAAGGACAATGTCACTTCCATCTCACAATACTTACTGTATTAAAAATGATGTTTTCATAAACCTGATGAAATTATTCTTTGTTGTGTTTTTGAGCTTTTTCAGATTATTCTTTTCAAAACTCAAAGACGAAAATTCCTTTATCTCATATTTTTGTAAACTGCAGGACCTGAGTTTTCCCCATTAAGGGCAAGGCTTACTGGGGTCCTCTAGTAGAATATACACATATAAACAAGTGATGACAGGGGACTGGGCAGAAGGATACAAGCTAACCTGGAATGCAATTGCCTCTCAGACCTCAATCAATCCTCTTGGGAACTCTGGAGATGAGATGGGCCTTTCAAGTTGTTCAGCTTGAGGTATGGCATTTGTAGCCCTTCATTAGGTAGTCATTGGCTATGGGTTGCCCCCAGCCACCTTTGGCAAAGCAGTTCCTTATAGCTGAGCACAATTCTTCTTGAGGGACTGAACTGTGTGTGGTCAGGTGCTTATTGCCAGTTACTGAAGAATGGTCTTGCAGAAGGAGTTTAGGAAATTTATCATAGCATCCACTACAATAACCAATTGCAGAATGATAAATCATAAATTAAGGTTTACTTTGGTCTTTAGCCAATCAAGTTAGATTGTTCTGGGAAAAAAGAAAAAAACTTGTTTGGCCACAAATGTATACATAATGAGTGAGCATGTGCATGTATATAAATGTGTGTTATAATCCATCTGCTTAAATATTCTTTTTAAAATAACCAGGCCATCCAAATCAGTCCAGACATAGAGAACTATTTAGTATTATTCAAAACCAAACTGCCAAAACTATGAGTGATGCTAATGGGACATCATTGATGAATTAGAAGAAATAAAATTCACATAATTATAAATCTTGTTTTGTATAAAATTTTTTCTTTGAGGTTCTTTTCTTTATGAATCTTAAAAGCAAGAGAAATAGTTTCCAATTGAGAAAAGATTTGATCACCGTCTTTCCTCACTGCGAATCTGTGTAGCTAGGCTCTTACAGCTCTTTTGGTTCCAAATGATATGAAAGCACTTTGTGTAACTCAAATAATGGGAGTTCTATTATACAGAAACATGTTGAAATAAGAAAATCAAATATTTCAGTCATGAGTTGAGGCTTCCTAGAACCCAGGAAAATCTCAATTATACCTCTTGAGAAAAGTATAATGCAGTAATCATATAGAGTAACTAAAGTGTAGTCAAGCTTACCATAAAGAAAAAAGGAAAATGGTTCATTCAAGATTCATTGCAGCTTTAGTAAGCACAACCTCTTGAAATACCTTCAAAGCATGAGTTGGTTTTATACCTGTTGCGGTGTTCTGCCATCTTGGCGACAGAGCTTCTCTCTCCCTCTTTCTGATTTCTTAAAATGTATATTTTCACTCTGTGATCAATTTGATGACCTTCCACCCCACCATGGGTCTCCATTTGGAATTCCCAATGAGTAATCACCATATTTTTTGCTTGACTATTGACTTGAAATTTTATATCCTCATATACTAGTGCATAGGTTAGATTTTACTGTGTCATGTAACCTTGCCTATTCCAAACAACTAAGATCAGGTTTATGATAGCATGGTTCAGAGCATGGCCAGATATGTCAACAGAACAATATAGAGATTTTCTATCAGTAGAGACCTATAGTCAGGGCAGTTTCAGTTAAAAGAGACAAAAGATAGCAGATACCTCATGTTACGCAGACAGAGGAACATTTAATTACATTTACACATTTGGAAATGAGGTTTCTGTATATCAGCTATTGCTTAAATGCACGGATCTGCTCAAATATACATATAAGTGTGCTGGCACATACACACACATGTGTATTAGAACATCTTTGAATAGCTCTAAAATTTATTCATCACCTTTATGTGTTCTGATTTCATGATAAGATACCTGTAGGGAATGGCTAATGAGCATTGAAGGAAAATAATCTGTGTATTACTGAATGGAAATTAGCTGAAGATTTTAATGAGAATAAAGCAGTTATTAATAATGACATTCTCAGAGGGGAACTAGATACATTGCCAAGATAAAAGATTCTAGTTTGGACCTGAGGAAAATTTAGTTTTAAGTACCAATTTTAACAAAGATGAACAGTATGTAGATCAGTGACACAGAAGGTTGTTATTACAGAGAAATTTTAAAAGCTTTGAAAGTAATTATCTAAAGCACATTTGTCCATTATGTAATCTTATTTAGGAAGTTTACAAAACCAATTTTTAGGAAAACCATTTTTGTATACTTAATGAAATCACAGCAAATAAAAATAAAATTTTGTACTAATGTGGAAATAAAGTTTGTAATCTTCATGCAAACATTGAAAGGAAGGTAAGGCAAAGGGTCTCTGTGTTTTCATTTTTAAATCCACTGATATTGGAAATAAATAAGAGGATGCTCAATAAATGTTTAGTATATTGATGATAAATAAAGGCGTCTGAGGGAAGGAGAAAGAACTCAAAAAAAATCACGGAGTGGTGAGGCAAGAAATAAAGTTTATGTTTTCAAACGTGTGTTTTTGACTATTTTGAAGACCAACAGTCTATAATTAGAATTCATAATGGATTTTAAAATGCAGTATTAGGGACGCCTGGGTGGCTCAGTTGGTTAGGCAACTGCCTTCGCCTCAGGTCATGATCCCGGAGACCCGGGATCGAGTCCCACATCGGGCTCCCTGCTCCGCGGGAAGCCTGCTTCTCCCTCTCTCACTCCCCCTGCTTGTGTTCCCTCTCTGGCTCTGTTTCTCTCTGTCAAATAAATAAAATATTAAAAAAAAAATAAAAAAAAATAAAATGCAGTATTAGAGAAGAGTTTAAGAAAATTTTATATTGTAGTACTAGAAAACCAGATATGCTTTACATAAATCTCTTTATATATAAATATTATATCTGTACCCAAATGATATGTTTCAATTCATACTGCCTATAAGTAGTAAAATGCCATGTAGAAATAAATGACAGATACAGACACTAGCTTTATTTATTCAATGGTCAAAATCCCATTTCATTTTACATGAGCCTCCAATTATGGAAGTAGCTGTAGAGTGGAAAAATTTTTTTTAATATGAGAAATATTTTTGATTTTGGAAATGCCAGATGTGACTATTATTTGCAGAGGGAGAGAAGAGTGTACCATAGACTCTTCAAATGGCCATAGAAGATTCATTTGGTAGGTGGAGGAGTAAAGAGAAGGTAAAAAGTTCAGGTTGGAATATGTTAATATCAGGGTATAAAATTGATGCGGGTTGAAAAACTAAACTTCCTCAGAGCACCTGGGTGGCTCAGGTTGTGATCTTGGGGTCCTGGGCTCGGCCACCAGATGGGGAGTCTACTTGTCCCTCTGCCCCTCCCCCTGATCATTCTCTCTCTCTATTTCTCTCTCTCAAATAAAATCTTTAGGAACAGCAGCAACAACAAAAACTAACCATTTTCAAGTAAAAGAAACATTAAAAATATGATCACATAAGACAATATTTCTAATGGTAAAACATGCATTTTCAATAAAAATAAAAGAATAGTTTGTTTACATTTTTCACACTCATATTTACATTATTTTAAAAAAATGATCACATTGTTCCAGAGTTAAAAAATTATAGAGAACTCACAGGTAGTTTAGGCTCCAATCCCATGCCAGTGTTTCTTAAAGAATGGCCTGGGGGCCTGGATGGCTCAATGGGTTAAAGCCTCTGCCTTAGGCTCAGGTCATGGTTTCAGGGTCCTGGGGTTGAAGCCCGCATAGGGCTCTCTGCTTGGCAGGGAGCCTGCTTCCTTCTCTCTCTCTGCCTGCTTGTGATCTCTCTCTCTCTGTCAAATAAATGGATGGAATCTTTGGGAAAAAAAAAAAAAAAGAATTAAAAAAAAGAATGGCCCAGATAGCTCTTACACCGAAATCAGTGCAAGCACTTGATATGATGAATACTACCAGGCCCTGCCACAAACCTCTTAGTATGGAATCTCTGGGGATGGGATGCAGATCTGTATTTTTTTAAATGATCCAGGTAATTCTTAAAGACTCTAAATTTGAGACTTATTGACCCTAGGGAATCCTGCTTTATCTGCTCCAAATGATGAACACATTTGCTGTGCTGAGGCCAACCATTTAAAAGAGAAATTCAATGAGATTAAAGAGAATCTTACAATGTCACTTGAACCCTTATATTTTCCCACAAAAATCACTGCTAACTGTCCTGACCAATACCTTAAGTATACAACAATGACTCCCTATTGCTACCAACTGGGAATCTCTTAGCATTTAATAAGCTAATTTTGGAGAAACTACTTTAGAAGAGCCAACTTTTTTTTTTTTAAAGAATAGCTAAAACATATTTTGAACATATAAGACACATTTTAAAAAAGGATTTTTCTCACTGAATTTATTATTTGTAAGTTTATATCAGAAAAAGTGAATGTATCAGTATTGTTGATTGAAACCTAATCACATTTATGTATATTATAAATTTGAACACAGTAATCTAAAAAAAAAGCTTAGAGAAAAATACATCATTTTCTGAATAGTCTAAAAATAAAGCAGATGATGGATTTTTCAAAAATTGCTATTATTTTTATGTGTTATTATTAGGGACAAATATAGCCTTAAGCATTATACCGAGCTTTACTAAGTTTTCCACAATGAACACATACTGCCTTTAAAATAAAATACAATGATATTTTTTAAAAGATTATTTACAGTTCATTTGTGTGCATTAGCAATAAAAGTCCATTTGCTTGATTAATTATGCATTATCTTTCCAGTCAATCAAAATGTACTGAGATGTACTGACACTCCAGGGATTTATGATTGGCTCATAGATGGAGTAATGAATAAGATAGCCATAGTTATAGAACCTATAGACTCGTGGGAAAATATGGACAATTAAAACAAGCAGTACTTTAGTGTGCAAGAGGGCTTATGGAAAGATGTTCAGGAACATAAAACTAAAACTCTGAACCCATCTAGAAGGAATTACGGAATACTTCTAAGAAGTAGAAGCCACTTAATTTAAGAGTCTAAATGTTAGGTGAAAATGGTAATGGAGATATCGGTATGGTGTTTTAGGAACCTAAAAGCAATTTAATACAGCTAGTACAATGAATGCATATATCTGTGTATATATAAGAGGAATTTATCATATCTGTACAAGTAGGAAGGGGTAAGATATGAGACCAGTAATGTAATCAGAGCCTAGATAATAAAGAAACCTGCAAACTATGCTTTTAAGCTTAGAGTCTATTTTTTAAGGTTTTATTTATTTTATTTTATTCATTTATTTTTTGATTAAGGTTTTATTTTTAAGTAATCTCTACCCCAGTGTGGGTCTTGAAACTACAACCCTGAGATCAAGAGTCACATGCTTTACCTACCGGGCCAGCCAAGCACCCTGGAGCCTATTCTAAATGAAATAAGAAACAATGAACACGTTTTAATTGTAAAAAAAATGACAACTCTGCTGTAAAAATTAGCTGGAGGGGACAAGACCAGAATTAATAAGACAAGCTGGGAAATTGTTAAAGTACACAGATGAGAGGTGATGGTGGTTGGGAGTAACATAGTAGCAATGAAAATGAAGAATAAGAATGGCAATACTAGCTAATTATTTGGATTTGAGGATGAAAGATGATCAGTCAAAATTATGTTTTTATTTTTGATTTTGGAAATGCCAGATGTGACTATTATTTGCAGAGGGAGAGAAGAGTCTACCATAGACTCTTCAAATGGCCAGAGAAGAGTCATTTGGTAGGTGGAGGAGTAAAGAGAAGGTAAAAAGTTCAGTTTTTGGAATATGTTAAGTTGAGGTGACTGTGAAACACTCAGAAGAAACATCCAGAAGGCATTTGGATGTATGAGTTTGGGTTAGAGCATGGATATGGGAGGTGCCATGACATCAAATAGTGATTGAAATCATACAAATTGATTTAATCTTCAGCAAAGTACATAGAAAAGATGGAGAAGGTGCCAAAGATACAAATCTGAGCTGCCTGAAACAAACTCAAAGGGAATTTAAAGAAAACTGAGATAGCAACCACAAAGACAGGAGGTATATTAGACAAGCCTGCTAATGCAGAATAAAGTGATTTAAGAAAGAAATTATTAAATTATTAAATCGGGTATAAGTGACTAAAAATAAAGAAGTAAAAGAATCCATTGGTTTTAGCAACAACAAAGTTATCACTTACTTTAATGAGAACAATTTTATTCATATGATAGAAAGAGAAGCATTCATTCCCAAATCATGGGTCAAAGAAGGAGGGGAAAGTTAGAGGGTGGAGATAGAGTGTAAATTACACTTTTTAAAAAAATGGCTGTGAGGAAGAGAACAATAAAGCATCAAAATGTGTACGTGTGTGTATGTACTTACATGTATTTATATGCGTCTGATATATATATATTTTTTAAACTAGGAGCTTCCTCAGCTATTTAATGCCTACAGAATGAACCTAAGCATAAAGGTAGAATTTAAAATATAGAATGAGAAAGAATAGCTAAATTAGATATTATTTGCCTGAAATGTTGAAATACAATGATTGAAATTAAACTTAGAAAAAGTAACTTCTTTTTGCAAAATATGTAATATGAGGTTAAATTCACAGTGACAGCTTTTATACAAAGGGGGGAAAGCCTTCGTGTCAAAATTAATATGCATGAAATACTAGTTGTATCTATCACAGCAGCCCTGAAAAGATGGGAGAGGATATGTACATGACTAATTTAGGGAACTAACACCAAAATAAATCCCTCCTCAAAAATCTTACCCATCTACCCATAAGCAATACACTTTATTTACAGACCAATGATTGATCTAGGGAATTAGTAAAGACAGTATATTAATTTACATAAATTTTAAGATCTTTTTCCTCCATTTTTTTCTACTCACTATTAACTACATGTAATCTTACAGCAAAATATGTGTCCTTAACCTCACTTCATTCCTCGTCTCCTGATAAAACCTCTATGGCTAAATATGGGAATGTAGAATTTTTCATACTTTCCTTTAGGCTTATTTATACTGTGGTCTTGTACATTCACCAATCTACAACACAGCAGTCAGTTCAAAATAATTTGTATTTCTTCTTGAATGTAAACAATATGCATATGAAACTTCCAAAATGAGGTGAGCAACAGAAATAACTTGGCAAGCCAGTTATTTCTAAAACTCTAATTCTAATTATAAAAAACAAAATTCAATCAACTATAATCCTTAGAATTTTAATAGGTATTAATTAGTATGCATATGTGAATACTTATATCTACAGTCCAGATGTGTTTCATTGTAAGAGGATAAAAACTGCAAACATTTTACCATTGCATCAGTGAACAACAATTAGGATAAACTAATTAATATATTTTATTTCCCATAGTAATCTCAAACTCTGGAAGCAGGACCAGGCAAAGGAGGAAGTGAAGAAACACCATGTTAAACAAACTTCCCCAATCTACTACAAAACACTAAAATAAGTAAAAGTAATGAACCCTTTTGGGGCTTGGAATCCTTTTTTCCAGAAGTAACCTCTTTTGAAAGCAATGGACATGTGAACACTACCAAAATAGTGCCAAGAACTTAAAATTCTTTTATGTATTTTTTTAAGTTACATAATTTATTTTGTCTTTTCCCACTGTTTCTTTAAATAATATTTCATAAAATGTGTCAAGTTGTTTTTTTAACTGAAGGCAAGTCTTGGGACTAACAAAAGATCTTTTTAGTGATGCCTTCTTTATTAAAATTGTTAGACAGTAAAATAGAAGGGTTATAATTCTGTTTTTGGATAGAGCTGATCTTTAGTCAGGCTAAATAAATTCCTGCTGTGTGTAAAATTTTGGTAAAGTGATTAGAATCTCAGCTTAATGTCTGCAGATGTGTTTTGTAAATAAATAAATAGTTGAATAAATACAAATTACTTAAATGAATGAATGAGCTTCATTAATTAATCCTCACAAAAGTAACTACAGCCTTAGCTTTAATTTTATGAATTAAAAAAATTTAGGGTGCCTGGGTGGCTTAGTCATCGAGTGTCTGCCTTTCGCTCAGGTCATGATCCCAGAGTCCTGGGATCGAGCCTCACACTAGGATTGAGCCCTGCATCGGGCTCCCTGCTTGGCCAGAAGCCTGCTTCTCCCTCTCTCACTCTCCCTGCTTGTGGTCCCTCTCTAGCTGTGTTTCTCTCTGTCAAATAAATAAATAAAATCTTAAAAAAAAATAAAAGGGTAAATAAACTTGAAAAGACTCCAAATTAGTATATGATACTATAACATAGTTGATACTCTAATAACCCAGGTCTTCTGAAATTAACTTGTGAGCTTTGGTTTTGTCAAATCAGCATTTTAAGTATGATCACATGATCTGCATAAATTACTTCATTGAGGGACGCCTGGGTGGCTCAGTTGGTTGAGAGAATGCCTTCGGCTCAGGTCTTGATCCCAGAGACCCAGAATAGAGCCCAGCATCGGGCTCCCTGCTCGGAGGGAAGCCTGCTTCTCCCTCTCTCACTCCCCTCTCTCGCTTGTGTTCCCTCTGTCACTGTGTCTGTCAAATAAATAAATAAAATCTTCAACATGGACTGGACTGGAAGAGATTATGCTGAGTGAAATAAGCCAAGAAACTTGACTTGAGAAAGTCAAGTATCACATGGTTTCACTTACTTGCGGTGCATGAGGGGTAACCTGGAGGACAGTGGGAGAAGGAAAGTAAATGGGAACTAGGGTAATCCAGGGAGAAAAACGAAATAACAGAGACTTTGGACACAGAAACAAACTGAGGGACTTGGAGGGAGGGGGTTGGAGGGATGGGAGAGTCTGGTGGTGGGTACTGGGGGCACCTCTTGCGTGGAGCACTGGGTGTGGGGAATGGGGGATGAATCTTGGAACACTGGAAAAAAAATTAACAATAAAAAAATTAAAAAATTAAAAAAGGATTATAAAAAATAAATAAAATCTTAAAAAAATTATCTCATTGAACTCTGATAATACTCAAGTTTTATTACCATTTTTTTGTGTGAGAAAATTAATACTCAGAGATTTTAAAACTCAGTAAGCAATTGATTTGGGAATCAAACCTAATTCTATCAAACCAAAAGCTACAATTTGGAATGTGTCTGAATAATTTGGATATTTTGTTTTAAGCTAAAAAAATCTTGTTATAGGAGGCAACTATCCTATTTATCTTATATCTTGCTATGTTGATAAATCATATTTTACTATCTGATGCTTACTTCTAATCTATTAGGTTCAGTTTACGATTGACTTTATTTTAGAGTTAAAACTCTAAGTTCTAGTGATGTAATTTAGAGAAATATGTTAAAATTTTTATAACTTTTGATTCTCTATGATATTTCTCATCTTTTTCTAAATGATAAAAATTATATTGAACTAAAAAGAAACCTGAAAAGGGACATTTTGTTGCACATTGCCATAAGGACATTGTGGCTGACTTCATAGCTGCTAGCTCCTGACCTCTTAAATTTTGATGTTTTCTCATCTTTATTTTCTCCCAGGAGAAAAAAATATGAGGCAAGAAAGAAACTTCTAAAAGAGAGGCTGTCTTAGAACTTACCGACTGAACAACACCTACATTTAAGCAGAAGTTCAAAAATTAGGTGAATGCCACATTACTCATTACCCACCCACGAGACTCACGCCCTTTAGAGCCCAACCCTAAAAGAGTGGGTCAGTGTGGGCAGGACCTGAAAAGTGATTCATTTTCTACTGTCCCTTTCTCCAAAGGAAGGCCCTAGCATGTGGATATTCCTTTGTCCAAAGCCAATCACTGGAATTTGAAGATTGTTGTAGGTACCATGTTGCTGGCTACCCTGACTTCCTCAATGACACAACATCACAATAAAGAGAAAACAACTTTAGAAAGAATGAAAGAAAGATGGAAAAAGAAACAAAAGAAAAGAAAGGACAAACAGCAAATCTGAATTGAGCTCACTGATCTTAATGTTGGATTGTTTAATTTACAGGATTAATTTTCCCTTCCCTTGCTATCTTGGCTTGTAAATTTGATTGTATTTATGCTTGCAGAGAAGTTTCCTAGGCTTTGTGGATAGGCCCTATAAAGAGCTATGGTAGGTCTTTGTGCCTCAAAAATGGATGTTGGGGTTTTGGATTTTCATGAAGAGGTGGAATTCTGAGGATGTTTAAGGGTTTTGAGTACTGCTTGCTTTCATTCTTTTTCTGACTTAGTATTTTTTTTCTTTTTTTTCCCCATAGAAGTTGCAATTTCTTTTTAGAAGTTAACTTGAATTTTTTTTCTGCAGGCTAAATCTTAGTACCCTAATGACAGGAAGAGTTTGAAAAGTTAATACAGGAAGTAAAGAAGCCTCAATAATTCTGTTAAATTAGTACTCTGAAATGGTTTCCTAGGATCCAATTATATTAATAGGAGAGATTATGTAAAAATGTAAGCTCTTTAAAGTCTCCTGATATAAATATTATTGTTTCAAGACCTTTATGGTAGGCTGGGCATACCTGTTTTCCCCTCCCTTCAAAGCCCTTTGAAATGCTAAGAAATTACATTGAAATGACAATTATCAATTGTTCATTGTTCATCTTATTAAATTATTATTTCTCAAAGCATTGTCAGAAGGCTACTTGGGAGCACCTCCCTCATGGAGAACCAGAGAAGCATTCACAGAGCTAGGTGGTAGGGATAAAAGAAGAAAGTGTTGGATTACATAGATAGGCTAATTAAATGAAGGACTGGTTATAGAGCAAATGGGACTACCTATCCCTATTTCATGTGTATCATCAGTAAGCAAGTTGCAGCATCTGCTTCCAGCACAGCCTTGAGAATTGGTTTCTGAACAAAGGGAGAGATTGTTCTGACTGGTGGGGGAGGGGTAAATTTAAGGAGAATAGGGTTTTGAGGTAATTCTGGATTACCACAAAAAGAGCAAAAAAGGAAGGAATAGATAGGAAAGCTCTAAGCAGTCCCTCCTTACTTTTATAATAAATGAGAGCCTGTGCCTGTCTCTCCTTTCCTCAACCAAGGCCAGAAAGAAAAGCTTGCATCCTGGCAAGACCCATGGATTTAGGGAGACCAGAGTTCAGCTTTCTTATTCAGTCTTTGTGTGGGGGCAAAGATAGGAGGTGAATGGAGCATTTGTTTGTAATTTATCAAATAAATATTTACTGCCAGTATGTACTAGACAGTACTCCCTACAGTGGAACTCTTGTAGTAAATAATGCAAAGATCCTGCCCTCATGGACCATACATTACATTCTAGTAAGGAAACGTGCATTAAACAAACAACCCCAACCGATACACTCTAATTAAATATTCCTAAGTGAGAGAAAGAAAAATAAACCAGGAGAGGGAGACTATCAATGAAATGGTGCTGGTGAGGGGGAGCGTGGCCAGGAAAGGTCTCTTCAGGTGATACTAAACAGAAACTTTAAAAAAAAAGTGGGGGGGGGGGAGGGAAGAGTCATACAGAGGAAGAGTAAGGAAAACTGTTAGTGCAAAAGCTCTGAAGTGAAAGTGAAATCAGTGTGTATATATAAGGGTCAACAAGGCCAGTGTACAAGCAGTCAGTGCCATGTACAACTGCATTAGAAACTCATGAAAACTTATTCTCATCAACATCATCCCTTATGTATGAATTTAAATAATCAATCAAGGATCAAGATGATCCTTAACAAAACCAAAATTGTGAAATAGAAAGACCAAGATGAAGGAACATCTAAACCGTGATGGATAAGGGGGTTGTATAAGGGGAAATAGATTCAAAAAGTTTTAATTTTTAATTGAGAGCAAAGATACCCATAAATTAGTAATAGGTAACTATTAAAGAGATCAAGATGGAGATCTTCGAAATGAAACTGGTGTAGGGCCCTGAGCAAACAGTTAAGAAAGAATTTTTGAGATGTCTTTCAGTGCAAAAAGGTGTTTTTATTATAGTATCAGACAGGACCTGTGGGCAGAAAGTGCTGCACATTTGTTGTATGAAGCTGGTGGTTATATGCTTAGTGTTCAAGGGAGAGGATGTATAGGGAGCATTAGATCATAAATGTCCTCTTCGAATTTCTACTTATAAAACTACTTTTTGCAATATTTCTCTGATGCTTATCATTCAGTGTAATATTAACTATTGGTGAGATGTACAGGCAGTCATGAGACCTTTTAAGAAGGTAGCAACCAGTAGGTATTTGATCCTTATTGGAACTACACAGGCTATAGGCTGTGCATACAGTGGCCTTCTGGGCTAAAGGTGAATATTTTTGTGCTTCTATCCCTCATCAAACTATTAAATATTGCTCTTATCTTTTATACATATAACCCTACTATCTATAGAACTGCAAATATTCTTTTTTATGAAGTACAACTAGTGAAATATTCCTAGAAGCTAATCAGAGTGGACTGATCTGAGCCAAAAACATAAGGAGTGGATTTCAAAGGAAAAAGATCAGAGCATTAGGCCTTCTTTTTCTTCCTGCTGAGCTGATCAGTTTTCAGGCATACACCAATCACACACTCATTCAAGTAGCCATGATTAGAAATTAGTTTTTTATATTTAAAAGCAAAAACAAATTCTTCGTTTTATTCCAGTGATTCAAATACTGTATATGAAAACAAAAGCAACAGTGTCCAAATGTAAGAATTCAGACTCACTTTGAGCATTTGAGATTTTAACAAAGTTATCAGAAAAAAAAAAAATTCTCGGCCGCCTGGGTGGCTCCTTTGGTAAGCATTTGCCTTCAGCTCAGGTCATGATCTCAGGGTCCTGGGACTGATCCTGCATCAGGCTCTCTGCTCAGCAGGGAGCATGTTTCTACCTCTCCCTCTCCCCCACTCACCTCTCCGTCTCCCCCACTCATGCTCTCGCTTTCTTTCTCTCTCTCAAATAAATAAAATCTTTAAAAAAGAAAGAAAGAAAGAAAAATTCTCCTTTTTATCTGAAAACTAATGACCATTCTAGGGGAGTAGGGAGGGTGACAGAGGGGAAGCACCTAGAGCAAATGAAATATATTGCTAAAGTTAAATCTTGTATTTAAATTATTCTTGAAGACTACCCCCAGATTTGTCTGCTCATTCATTCTGAAGTGACTTTGCTTTCCTTTTTTCATTGATTAGCCATATTTTACCTCACTTTCAAAAATTAGAGCAAATTTTATTTGCATACAGCTCTTGCATGAAGCCCTCTTAGACCACCTAGATTTTTTTTTCTTTAATCATGTCATGGTTTGTGATTGAGACTATGAATTTTTCCATTTTGTAATATGCCATCAGAGTATCACTTATGCATAGGTAGGATAGGCAGGAACTACTTGGCCATAAATGATTGGCCACAATGCTGAAATTCTGCCAAGAGAAATGTGTTCTATTGGGAGGCCCTTGGATGGCACAGTTGGCTGGGCATCCAAATCTTGGTTTCAGCTCAGGTCCTGCTGTCAGAGTCACGAGATTAAGCCCAGCATGGGCTCCAAGCTCAGTGAGGAGTCTGCTAAAGTTTCTCTCTCCCCCTCACTCTGCCCCTTCCCATGCTTGCTCGTACATGTGCACTCTCTCTCTCTAGAATAAGTAAATTTTAAAAAAAGAAATGTGTCCTAGTGGAATAAACATCATTTCCTCCAGTCAGTTCAATTAAAATGTAAATACCACCGGATAGTTTAATATGTTAAATCTTTCACATCTTGCTACTGTCCAATCAGATTGCTTTCCTCAATAACAATAAAAACAATTAAAGAATGTACATAGTTTTAAGGTCTTTTTTTTTTAGTCCAAGAATATTTAGTGATGAAGAACAGAAAGGAAAAACTTTGAATCGGTATAAAAATACAAAAAATGGACATATGTACACTGGTGGCAGACCACCTACCATAAAATTTTCCAAGTGGAAATTTAGTTTCCTATACTGGTCTATAATTTTATCTTCTGTATGTCTTTTGTGCCTAAGAAAACTACAACTTTATTAAAGGGAAAAACTGTAAGCCAAATAGACTGGGTTCCTTAAACAACAGAAATTTATGTCTCTTAGTTCTGGAGGATGGAAAGCCAAGATTGTGGTGCTAACCAATCCAGTTCCTGGTGAAAACTCTTTTCCTGGCTTATAGACAGCTGCCTTCAATATTGCTTCCTCACATACTATTTTCAGTGTGTGTGTGTGTGTGTGTGTGTGTGTGTGAGAGAGAGAGAGAGAGAGAGAGAGAGAGAGAGAGAGAGAAAGAGAAAGAGACAGAGAGGAGACAGACAGACAGACACACACACACAAGCAGATGCACAGAGAGAAAGAGGGAGAAATTTAACTCTGTCTCTGGTGTCTAGGGTCTTTAAACAAAAAACAAAACAAAACAAAACACTAATACTTTTGGATCAGAACCTCACCCTTATGAGCTCATTTAATGTTATTTACTTCCATAAAGTCCTATCTCCAAACATTGTCACTCTGCAGACTGGACTTTCAACATATTATTTTAGAGGGACAAGAAAGTGCAGTCCATTACACTACGTAAGTATGAGATGAGGCTTAGGGATATTAGAATATTCACTGCATAATGGTTACCAAACACTGCATCTTAAGATCTGAGAGATACTGCTAAAATTAATATTTATTTTTAAAAATATTTACTTATTTAAGAGAGAGAGAAAACTGCCTGTGCAAGTGGGGCAATGGGCAGAGGGAGAGAACCTTTAAGCAGACAACCTGCTGAGTGTGGAGCTAGTCTTAGGGTTTGATCTCACAACGCATGAGATCACAACTTGAAACAAAACCAAAAGTCTGTCATTCAACCTACTGAGCTACTCAGGTGCTCCATAAAATTAATATTTCTTATTAAAATTATTAACATTTAACAGATGTTTGATGTTGCCATGTCTTTTGGTATCTTTTACAGTTATGAAGAACAATAGGGAGATGAGTTTATGATTATATCGCTCATACTCATTAGCATTTTAGTGATATTTTGGAGAATATGATGATATTCATAAAGTAATGGATCCCAAAAGGGATTCTATACCAAATGTAGATTCAATAGGGTAAGTCTAGTAACTCTTATCTTAATCTGTTTTGGCTACATATCCAGTTGATTTGTTTGTTTATTTGTTTTTGGGGGGGGAGAGAGAGAATCTTAAGCCGGCTTCATGTCCAGAGAGAGAGTATAATAAGGCAGCCTCCATGTCCAACATGGAAATGACCCTGAGATCATGGCCTGAGCCAAAAATCAAGAGTCTGATGCTTAACCAACTGAGCCACCCAGGTGCCCCTTTATCCAGTCAATTTTAACTAAATTTTTCTGTAGAGTGAGAAAGGAGATTGTTCTACTACACTCTAACAGGGATTTATGGGACACCCATGACAAGAGCACAGACCATAAATTTCACCAACCTCAAACAAGATCAGATAATTAAATGAGTTAGTCCCATCTCTTCCTACAGAAGAGATAAGATTAATTCATTTATTCATCATAAGAACTCTAGAGAGTATAATTATTTTTCCCAAATCAAGATGGGAAAATAGAAATTCAGAGAGATTAACTAACTTGACCATAGTCATATAGCAAATAATTGAAAAAATATTCCAGCTTATTAAAAAATAGTACTGAATTTTCTTGTTTCATTTCCATCTTTGTTCCACCTCTCACATGGGACTGTTGCTGTAGATCCCTATGTTTTTTTTTTTAAGATTTTATTTATTTGACAGAGAGAAACACAGCCAGAGGGGGAACACAAGCAAGGGGAGTGAGAGAGGGAGAAGCAGGCTTCCTGCCGAGCAGGGAGCCTGATATGGGACTCGATCCCGGGACTCTGGGATCATGATCTGAGCCAAAGGCAGTCGCTTAACCAACTGAGCCACCCAGGTGCCCCCGTAGATCCCTATTTTATGACATTTTTGGTTTAACTAAATCTAGAAATTGACCATGATTAATTATTCTTGAGAAGTCAAAAAGCATTTTCAGAAGCAGTATGCTCAAGGTAACTCTTGAAGAAACATTTAAGGAATACACAAGAAGAAAAATGTTGTAGGAAGCAGGAAGAGTTTGTGCTCTTTAAATTCCCTCCACTGCACAATTATGATTTAATTTTAAAAAGACTAATTAAAATATTTTTCTCAGTATAATGGATAGCATTATTTAGTATAATATAACAGTATACATAATATAACTTAGTATAACAATATTTCAGGTAAAATTCTAGAAAAATAATTTTCGTATACTTAACATTTTTAAAGTTTTCTTTTTTATATTTTGAAGAAAGGATGAAATTTATTTTTATAACACAATTTATTCAATATTACTTATATTCTAACTTTTATTTTTAATTAATTTTATCCATTAGTGATGCTATCAACATATTTTGATGAGATTGTTCTGAATGAATTCTTCTTACATGAATGGTAATACAGATTCATTAGTTTCATAGACTCCCTGCTGAACTCTCAATGGGATTTTAAAACTTGAATAAACTATCCTGTTTTGTTGATGAAAAAAATATAATTGAGCTGTTTTCCATGAATTATATTCAGTGACTATTGAGTTATTTGGTTTCCTTGAATGATATATAAATCTAAATATTTCCATTTACTATTAATGCCTTAATTAAGCATTGCCAACTGCTGCAGCATTTTACACATGACCCAATAGTTCATATCTTAAATAGTTCAATGTTCTTGTGCAAATGCAGTTGCTTTTTGCTGCATTTGTTTTCTTTACAGTTCAGACTTGCAAAACTTAAGGTGAAGTAGGGAAGATGAGTTTTCAGAAATATTTGGGTAAACAATTAAGCCAAACAAAAACCCTTAGAGATAAGCTCTTATAGCTACACAAAAGTCTTTTGAGAAATTGGAAAAGATTTGTTTGGAAGCAAGGGAAGAAAGTAGAACTCTGAGGACAATAACCACATTCACATTTTCCAAGTATTAAATAATGTAATTAAATATCTATTCAAAGAGGAGTAGGGAACGTGAGCTAATTAATGATGGTAAGTGGAAATATCTGATCATATTTGGATACAAACTAAGAAATTTGAGTAGAAAGATAACAAAACTAAAAAGTAAAGCTTAAGTCATATACAATAAGAAGCCTTTACTAACAGAAGCAACTTCAAAGAAAAGAAAAATGATTTTTCTTCCTATTTCAAATATAATATAAAATAAGGGTCTGATAGACATTAATTGGCAGCTGATGCCTGCTATTTCAGATTAATGGTTGACTTGTGGTGATCAGTGATCCATCATATACATATGTGATATTCGAATTGAAATGTACTTTTTTAACGCATGAGTAAATTGAAGTCTAGACTGGTTAATATATAAATACAAATTCAAGACACCAGGGTTTAGACCTTCGAACGGAGTGTTTTCATTCAGTCACCTTTTTTTTTAAATTTGTTCTTCCAGAACCTATGTTCTAACTAGGGCAACAGACACTAAATAATTATGACAAAATGACACAAATGTTCTGATAGTGGTGACTTTTAGCACAAGGATTTTCATTTAGCTGAGTCATAAAAGATAAAAAGATATTTATTAGACTTGAAAAGGTGGGGGAGATGTAGCATTAATAAAAAATACTGAAATGTGAAAAATGTGGTCTCTAGAGAATTAATGGAGTCAACGGTACATTAGGGAAGACGATTTTGTTCTTTATACCTTCATTAAACCACCATACAGCAAAAATGGAGGTTTTTTTTCATATTGTAAACCTGATAGGACATGACAGCACATTTTTCATAGCATCAGTAAGACATATCCACTACATAAACATATTCAGTTTGATTGACTCATGTGACAAGTATTATACTTTGTGACAAGTATATTTACATCCCAATACATAGGCCAAATAACTAATAATATATAAAACGTGCCCTTGTGCATATATTGTCTATTTCAACACCTGGAGGGGAACCAACTGCAGTCAAGCAACTAGAAGCAAAAACTTTGAGTCTCTAGTAAATCTAGACCCTAGGTACACTTCTTAGGTTGCTTAACCAAATTCTGGTGATGACCCTCAGATTTCTCTTTTAGGTAAGTGTTCTATTGATCTGTTATCATTTTTTAAAAAGATTTTATTTATTTATGTATTTGATAGAGAGACAGAGAGCACTAGTAGGCAGAGCAGCAAGCAGAAGGAGAGGGAGAAGCAGGCTCTACACTAAGCGGGGACCCTGATGTGGGGCTCCATCCCAGGACCCTGGGATCATGACCTGTGCAGAAGGCAGACACTTAACCAACTGAGCCACCCAGGCACCCCGACCTGCCATCATTTTTAACTAATAATTTACTTCTTTACTATCCTATGTCCTTAATCAGGTTTGTAGTTCTTTTAACAGAAGCATTAAAGGTGGTCAGGAAAGGAAGAGAGTCTCCATGCAAAGGTAGAGGTGATAGAGGAAGAGAATAGTCTATTTAAATAACACTTTCACTTATTTTCTATTTCTTTATCCGTGTAAAGCCCTAAATTTGCAACTTTATTATATTTAGATCCATATAGCATACGACTTTGTCAAAAGTTCAGAAATGACAGAAATAAAACCTATGAGTCACCAAAGTAGTAATTAGTAAAAGTTTATTGTATACATACCAAAAAGACATTCTGCAAATTGGAAACATTCAAACCAAACGTGGAATGAAGCTCAGGAGTATATTGCTATAAAGCATTATATACAGTGAGAAAGCAGTGATTGATTATTCTTCACAGCGACTGAATCATAATATTAGATTTTTCTTGAATCATGGGGAACTGGTCAGTGGCTACCTCATATCAATCTTTGGAAACAATTTAGTTTTGCTTGTGATTTTCCAGAGCCATAACCAAAAAGTGATTCAGGTCAAGTTAGCTCTTCAAAATTATCTAAATTAAGCTTTGGTTGTCTGATTCAACTTCTTTTATTCTGTTCCAAAAATTTTCAGAGCTGGTCTCCATTTGTTTTCTTATTTTAACACCTTCTAGGCAATACTAAGAGAAACATAAGGGCACCTGAGTGGCTCAGCCTCGGGCTCAGTTCATGACCCCAGGGTCCTGGAATCAAGCTCTGCATCAGGGTCTCTGCTTTGCTCAATGGGGAGTCTGCTTCTCCCTCTCTTTCTGTCCCTCCCCTACTCCACTCCCTTCCCCCCGTTCATGAACATTTTTTCTCTCTCTCTAATAAATAAAATCTTAAAAAAAAAAAGACAGACATAAGTCAAAAACCCAGAGGTTGATTGTCTAGAATGGCTTACTGAAATAGGGACTGATTTTTTCCATACAGAATCAATGTGTATTTATCAAGCACTTTTGTACAAGGGAGTTTTCAAAGTTCTATACATAATAGTCTTGCTTTCATGGAGCTTATATTTTACTAGTAGATACGAAAATTAAGAAAATGCCAAAAAGTAGATAGTCTAAGAAGTTCATAATGGCATCCAGAGATATAAGTGCAAACAGTTCAACCTTACTTCTCCAACAAAGCTCTCTTTCTGGAGGACTTCCTCAAAAGTTTTTACTGAATAGTACTGCAATTTGGTAAATTTCCAAAAATACATGAGCCCCTTCCTATTTTATACCAGCCTAGCTTATTCCCATATCTTAGAAAAACCAACATTTGTCACCAGAGTAAAATTTGTCCTTTAACAAGTGGATGTAAACTTCTCTATAAAGCTCTCTCTACTAGTGTTACAGGAATCAGCTTGACATCATTAATGCTTTAGCCTGTTATCATATCAACCTTTCAAAATCTTGGATGAACTGTTTATTTTGCGGTCTTCACCACTGTTATAACTCTTTTTCTTCTTTCTCCTCCTCCTCCTTCTTTTTCCTTCTTCTTCTTCTCCTTCTTCATTTCAGTGTCCAATGATTCATTGGTTGCATATAATACCCACTGCTCATCACAACATATGATCTCCTTAATACCCATTACTTGGTTTCCCCATGCCAACACCTTCCTTCCCTCTGTAATCCTCAGTTTGTTTCCTGGAGTCCAGAAACTCTCATAGTTTGTCTCCCTTTCTGATTTCTTCCCAGGTTTCCCTCCGTCCCCCTGCAGTCCTCTGAGCTATTCCTTATGTTCCACACATGAGTGAAACCATATGATAACTGTCTTTCTCTGCTTGACTTATTTCACTTAGCATAACCCCCTCCAGTTCCATCCATATCAATGTAAATGGTGGGTATTCATCCTTTCTGATGGCTGAGCAATACTACATTGTATGTATGAACCACATCTTCTTTATCCATTTATCTGTTGAAGGACATTTCGGTTCCTTCCACAGCTTGGCTATTGTGGACATTGCTGCTATGAATACTGGGGTGCATGTGCCTCTTCACTATCTCTGTATCTTTGGGGTAAATATCTAGTAGTGCAATTGCTAAGTTGTAAGGTAGCTCTATTTTTAACAACTTGAGGAACCTCCATACTGTTTTCCAGAGTGGCTGTAATACTCTTCTTAAAGTAGGGATTGTCTTAACACCCCTGAATTTAGCACAAAATAGCTGTTCAATGAATATGTGTTTAACTAATTTAAGGGAACTATTATAAATAGTGTACCACTATTATAAAACTTCATCAATAATACTTATGCTGGTGAAAGACTATGATTAATCTAAATGTTCACTAAGCAGACTCTCACACAGCCACTAAGAAAAAATATGTATATATACATACATATATAATAATATATATTATTATATTATTATATTATATATTATTGTGTGCATATATAATATATTATTATATTATATATTATTGTGTGCATATATACACACATATGATATACATATATTATTTCTGTATATATACATATGTATAATAATATATGATACCTTAATTTTTACTGAAATATCAATATATGAATTACATATGGAATATTATACCAAGAACTTAAATTTTCTTATTATTATGTTCAATTAGCCAATATAAAATCCAGCATTAATTTTTGATGTAGTGTTCAATGACTTATTAGCTGTGCATAATACCCATTGCTCATCACAACACAGCACTTCAATTCTTTAAAGCTTAAGGCTAGAAAAAGCCATACTATTACTGATAATCATTGGGTAGTGAGATGACAGAAGATTAGAGTTAGAAAATTCTTTAAAGTTAAAGGTTAGAAAATTCTTTAAAGGTAAAGGTTAGAAAAAGCCATATTTGGGCGCCTCGGTGGCTCAGCTGGTTAAGCGACTGCCTTAGGCTCAGGTCATGATCCCGGAGACAAGGGATCGAGCCCCACATCGGGCTGCCTGCTCGGCCGGAAGCCTGCTTCTCCCTCTCTCACTCCCTCTGCTTGTGTTCCCTCTCTGGCTGTGTTTCTCTCTGTCAAATAAATAAAATCTTTAAAAAAAAAAAAAAAAAAAAAGAAAAAGCCATCGAATTACTGATAATCGTTGGGTAGTGAGATGATAGAAGATACTGTTTTACTTTTTACATTATTCTGCATTTAGCAATTTTCCTTTAATATCTATATATTTTATAAAGTAAAACATAAAAAATAAATTAAATTTTTTTCTTGTAATGACAACATGTCACACAAGTATTCATTTATTTATTTTGCAGCCTGGTGTTACTAACTTATTAACAACAATTTATTAAACATTCTAGTAACTTAGGTTAAAAAAATAATACAGGAGGAAGGAAAAAAATAGAAGTGGTAGGGAAGACATCTGCAGTGTATAAGTATTATTGTCTCACTTAAAATCAAATACTTTTCAAATACTCAGCTAATTAACAAATTTGAATAGTGTTCTCAGAAACATAAAAATACAGACAAGAAATAATTCCTTGTAAAATATGTTCTGTATGATATTACTTTCTTACATTCAAAATGTTCACAATGTTTTCACTTTCTCTCATTGCTTTTGTAAAACTGTGCCAAGAGGAACATCTTCCAGCTGAATAAATAGGGTTTTTTCTTAGTTCAATGGAGCATTGAAACGTACACTGCAAATAATTTGAAAATCATTTACAGTTCTGGCCCAAACAATAAATAAAGCTTTTGTTTGTTTGTTTGTTTTTTTGGGTTTTTTGGGGAACACTTACCAGTTTCCCTCTATCTGGTTAATCACTTTTTGAAAGATGTACGACTTCATTAATTGTTTCCCATTGCTTTCAGTGACTTTTGAATTTTTTGGCTAGTATGTAAAGAAACTAAGCTATGGGTGGATCATTATTATTCTTGCACTCCATATCATTCTGGAATGGTAAATCACTGAGATATGTAATCATTAGTGTCTCCCATTTTAACATTAATCCTCAAAAATTGTTCTATTTGGTAATATATAATCTTTCACATGGTTTAAGAAACAGGTCTAGCTAAAAAAAAAAAAAAAAAAAAAAAAAGTTTGCCAAAAGTACATCTGGAAACAATGTTAAAGGCATGGATTTCAATGTATAGAATCTTATATGAAAGATATATTTCTAAATAAAAATGCATACCTTCAATCTATTGTTGTTTCACTTAAGAATCAATTTTAACTTTTCAACCTTCAGTTACAGTTTAGTTTGTGGGCAGCAAATACTGCCATTGTATACTGGAGTTAATTACAGTGATGGATTTTGGATTTCATTTCTTGGTATCATCTAGTTAAGAAAGACCAAATGTAGAATGTCAGTTTATGGAAATTGTGTACATAATAGACTGAGGTTTCCCGGTATGTTCCTACTGCAGCCAGTTGAAATGCTTCCATTCCATCGCCCCCCCGCCCCCTTGAGTGTAATAAGAGAATGCTTTTTGGGCTTTGAGGCTGCAAATGCAAACCTCTTCAGTTGTATCTTTAAAAACAACTATCAAATAACTCTTTGGTATGCTCCGTTTTTTCTTTTCTACTCAGAATTTGTCCTTTTCTTATATCTTTTTATTTAGTTTGGACTTCAGCCCAATATCTGTCTCCTCAGCTGGTACGAATTTGACTCATAGGTTCTCCAGAAAGTGTGTGCTTCGATAAGCCAGCTGGCCCCAGAAATCTGATTTTGACAATTACTGACACAATCAGTTGCCACTCATCTCATTCCAAATGCACAGGCTCTCCCACACCGGGCATATACAGTTTGTTGATATTTTTTTCTGGAGGGTATTCTCCTCTGGTGATGGAAAGAGAGAAATCCTGAAAATCTCAATCTGTGATGATCCAAAACATAAAACTCTGTTCTGTTTGCCAAATGAAATAAAAGCAAAGAGTTGTGACAGAAACTGAATAAAAGCAAAGAAGTTCACTTACCAGTTAAGGTTTATGTTAATTTCCCTGTGCCACCTTGCTATCAGACAGAACGAGGTCTCCTTCGTCCAAAGGCTTTTCTATTCAATCAGCTCCATACATGATATTCTCTTAACTTAAATTTCTCTCTCAATTGTAATTTCCACTGTAATGTTAGTATTGGATATTCTTAAATGTTGCCCATTAAGTAAGAAAAAGAAAACCTTTACTTGATGCCGTTTCTCCATCTAAATCATAGCATCTCTTCCTTAATCACAATTCGGCTATTTAAAGAGTTGCTCATACTCATTCCACTGAATTATCTTCAAATAACCTCTTTAGGTCCTCAAGTAGGAAACCTTCAGCTGCAAATAAAAGAGAAGAAAAATTGCTCAAAAAATAAGTGTTTTATTATCTAAACTAAAGGAAGTTTAAAGTTGAATGATTCTAGAACTGGTAAATCCAGTAATGATTCTCCTTGCTTTTGCCTAATGGTGGAAAGAATCTTTCTGTAGTTCCAAGCATAAGGTCCCTATAAATCAATGTTCCAACAGGAAAGAAGGGCAGGAATTCTCCATACGAATTTCTTTCTTTTTATCAAGAGAATCCCTCCTAGAAGAGCCCAGGACATCTACCATTAAATTTAATTGATAAAAACTTCTTATATATTCTACCCTCAACCAATCAACCAAAAGGAGAACAACTTCAATCTTTTCAGTAAAACTAAGTGCCTGATATTTTCACTTAAATGTCCCAACGACCTTCAAATTTAACACATACAAAAATCAAATGCATTTTACACTTTGATCTTTCACTCTGCATTCCCTATCTCAGTGAATGACACCTGCATGTACTAATTTCCCGAGATAAAAATCTGTACCTCACCGCCAACATTCAATTAGATACAAAACTGTAGATTCTGTTCTTAGTATTTCTTCAGTTTATCTGCTTCTTTTCATCCTAACAACAGTGTGGTTTAGGCAAGTATCATGTCTTGGATTACTATAGCTTGCTAAACTGATCTCCTGGTGAATGATTTTGCCCCTTCTTATACATTCTCCTCATCCCTTCAGGAATTCTCTTGAAAAAAACAAAGTGTAAAGTCATTCAATAGATACCGGCAACCTTAAAATTAAGTTCAAACCTTAGGGTATCTGCAGTTCCCTGTAATTTAAGCATTGCCAGTGTCTCCAGCTTCATCATTTTCCTAGAGTGGTTCTAATTACATATAGTAAATTATCTGCAGTTCTTCAATGCCCCTATACTCTCTCTCAACTACGGTTCCTCACAAACTGCTGCTTCTTTGTAGAGGATGATTTCCCAGATTCCAATCCCAATCCCAATCCCAATCCCATTAGACTTGGCAACTCCTTCTTCCAGACTCAGCTCAGAAGATTTTCTAAGGTCTTCCAATTTTTTCCCAGTCTAGTGTAGGTATCTATTCTCTGTGTCTTCACTATCATAACACTTCACATTTTGCATTGTCATTATCTACTTTCTCATCATTTTTGCTTATTGACTATAATAAGCTTCTTGAGGCAAGGGCTGTGGAATCCTATGAACCAAGATAGTGCCTTCAGCATAAAGAGTACTCAATAAAAGATTCTGAATACATCGTGTGACTATGCTAAGTTTTTTGATGCAAAATTGTAATCTCTAGTCCAATAAGAAAATTTTCCTATGTATAAGACATCTCACAAAAACAGGAAAATTAAGTTGCATCAAATTATATGTCAAATACCTTCACCAAAATTTTGTAATTCTACTTTGTATAACTGGTTAGGCTTGAGCCCAAGGCTGGGGACCATGATAAACAATGCAATAGACTGAAAAGCAATTCAAGAAGAGTCCGCAAAAAAATCCCCTAGAAAGAAAAACAGGTAACACTCTACATCCTAGTAAAACTCTTTAGCATAAAAAAGGGATTAAGGGTATATTTTACATACAAATTTATTGAGGATTTTAAGTAAGCATTTACATTGAAAAAATAATTACTTTGATTAGATTTGTGCTCTAAATGGCTCCTGTTGATGGTTGCAAGAGAAAAGAATTTTCATTAGTTGATTAACAAACATAAATTAGTTGCCTAGAATGATCCAAGCAGTATGTTAAATATTGCTAGTATAAAGACAGTCTAGTTGGGAGAAAAACAAATATAAACATAAACACACATAAAGATAAATATTTATAATGTTATATAATAGTGGTACAGGGACTGGAATCACATGTTGCTACCAATGTATACATAGAAAATCTCAGCTTCATTAATAAGCCATTGTGAGTCTGTTATTTTTTAAAAATGTATTTACCAACAGTACTATTTCTTCAAATAATGAATTCCACAAGTTTATTATTCACTATATAAATTATTACAGTTTAAATTATCCTAAACCTTTTTTTCTGGAACTTTGAATTAACTATACCAATAATATTTGTTGTCATATCAAGTCTCAATTATGTACCAGGCAAAGTACTTAATCCTCCAACTTGTATGGTCTAATTTAATGCTTAAACTCATCCTGGGAGAAAGTTATTGTCCTTCCTATTTTACATATAAGAAACCAAGGCTCTGTGAGACTAAATTTAACAGTTAAGGGAGCCTCAAACTGCAAGTATCAGAAGCCCCAAATGAAAATTAATAAGATTGAAAACCTTCTCAATTTATCTGTGGTCTCTGCCTTTATTGAGCAGCAGGATGCTGTGTCAGCTCTGGGATTTCCATCTTCTCTTTTCAGCTCCGGGGCAATTTGAAAGCCTGGGTAGACAAAACTTATAACCTTCTCTTTTCTACCACAGCTCTATGGGAGCAATTGTCCCCTTCTGATGCAGGAAGTCTATCACATGGGGTTCTTGATAGTTACCTGCCACCTTGTCTCTAATTGTTAGTTTGGGCAGTATTTCCATCGTGCAGGACCTCAGATTTCTGGTCCTTCAAACATCATAAATAGCAAGCCCTAGAAGCAAAATTGGTTTTTTGTAGAAATATTATATTTTCTTTTTGCCCTGCTCCCAGATAGACCAGGTTTAACTAAACTTTTTTATTTCTTATAGGTCTTTCACTAAGTACAAAAGGTGACCAACGTACTCCAGCATCCTAACTTTTTTCTACCAAAAAAAAAAAAACCCACCCATATTCTGTAGCCTTAATGGACTTGTTTAAATTCCATGATCTAATACATAATATTTTAATTAACTATATTACTACCAAGAATAAAATTACCAGTCTCCCAGTCTAGGATACAAGGCACCTCACCACTGCATATAATGTTTCTACTCATCCAGTTTCAAAATTTTAGAATATATTACTTTTAACATTCCCACATTCTGATAAGAAAATCTAGGTCAGTGAGAGTTACTTATTATAAACACTAAAATATAAGTACATGTATAAAAACTATCTCCAAATGGCTTAAGCAAAAAAGGAATTAATTGGCTCATATAACAATTCTTGATATAGGGCCTATCTTTGGCAAAAGTGAACACAGGGCACAAACAATGTCATCAGGAGTCACTTTTACACCTTCTGTCAGCAACACCTTCTCTAATGGACTTCAATTTTAGGTGACAGGTGTCAGTGAGGTAGCTCCTGCAGAGCTTGGACCTCTCTCTCTCGAGTAACTCACGGTGATGGAGCACCATTTCTTCTCTAGCAGTTCCGAGAGAAGCCTCACTGCCTCTTACTTGCTCTGATCATATTTCGTGCCCATGCCTGAGCTAAGCATTGCGATCTGAAGCAATAGATCCACCAGGTAACTTTGGGTAAGTTCTCTCACTCCAACTCTTGAGTCAAGGATGAGGCCCAATTGAAACATGTGGAATGTAGGACAGATAAGAGACCAAAGTAAAATTAGGGACTTCAACTGGAAAAGGGAGAAGGGGAGGTAGAAGTTCAATTAACCAAGGGCCACTACACTAAAACTGGAAAGCTAGCATGTGACTAGAACAGAGTTTAAGCCTGCCTAAGTTTCACTTAGAAAAATCATTCTCATATTAAGGGCTTCTATAACTAAATCAATTATCCAGTTACTTGTATTATTATTATTTTATATATAATATTTTTCAGTTCATCTTTATGCTCGTCAACTTCAAGAAAGAGGGCCTTCTTGTTACCATACCTTAATCTAAAGAAAGGGTATAATCTAAAGACAGTGCAAGTGAATGTCATATTTCCACAATGCTGAAGTAATACAATTTATCAAAGTAGAAATATACATTGATCTCAGCATAAAGTTCCAAAGAAGTTGGACCAAAGAAGTGGTAATAAAAAGGAAGCAGTGAACTAGTGGTAATTGTCTGAAAAGAGAGTGGAAGCAACATGACTCTTATACCACACAATGAGAGCAGGCATGGAAAGTGTGCAAATGTGCACTGATATATGTTCTGGAGAATTTAGAACCAAAGCCTACACTGAAATTTAGTGGAACAGCAATAATGAGAATTTTTTTCAAAGTACAAATAGAAATGAGGAAGTACAAAGCAAAAGTCTGATGAGCTCTTAAATTCAACTGTTTCAGTGATTTGTAAAGATAAGGCTGGTGGCATGGAGGAAGCTTGAGGATGTGGTACTTGTCATTGTTGAAATTTGAAAAGTATATGCACTATAAAGACTCTAATGAACACACCTAACAATTTTTTTTTGGAAAAGAAAAAGACATCAATTTTCTATTAGGATGAGAAAATATCTTGAAATTAAACAAAACCTGAAATGATTGTGGACATACTGCTAATTTGGAGAGTTTGGGGAAAGTTTGAAGCTCTAAAAATTGGTAAAGTGTTATTTTTTGTTTGTTTTTAAAGATTATGTATTTATTTGACAGAGAGAAACACAGCCAGAGAGGGAACACAAGCAGGGGGAGTGAGAGAGGGAGAAGCAGGCTTCCCGCTGAGCAGGGAGCCCGATGGGAGCTCGATCCTGGGTCTCTGGTATCATGACCTGAGCCGAAGGCAGTTGCTTAACCAACTGAGCCACCCAGGTGCCCCAGTAAAGTGTTCTGAAATCAATTTAAGCTCTACCAAAATCTCCTTGATTCATAGGGCTCAAGAATTAATTAAATAAGCTACACTCCCATCCAGAGAGACATTCTCTAAATTCCTAAGAAGGAGAGCTAGTATTTATATAAGCATCTGCATTTTTTTCTGGGCATCTGTAAGATCCTCCAAGTGGCAGATGATAACTTTTATTGTGTGGAAATTTTCTAGTTTATGATATCATTCTTACTTTAATCAAAGCATTTTGTAATTTTTTTTTTTTGAGAGAGAGAAAGAGAGAGAGAGAGTGAGCACAAGAGCAGGTGGAGGGGCAGAGGGAGAGGGAGAATCTTAAGCAGGCTCCTCGATCAGCATGGAAACACAGAGTTCCAGCTAATGACCCTAAGATCATGACCTAGGCAAAAATCAAGAATCAGTCACTTAACTGAGCCACTCAGGCACCCCTGTATTCATATTCTAAATATATTAGCTTTGTATTAAAAAAAATGAAATTTTCTAAGATTCACTTGATTGGCCTTATAATTTGCTCCTAGCATCTGAAAAACTTCATATATTTCTTTTTAATATACTTAAATAATTTAAAATTACCTTTAGTAAATGCCATATTAATAATAAGCAACATTTTATAAAGGCAATAATAAATTACTTTAAAATGGGTTGGATTGTTCTCTAGGTTTGTATCCCCCACTAGATGGCCCCATCTGTAGTGAGTGCTAAGTTAATTTTTATGAGATATGATTTAGTGATTCAACACAAATGGAAAAACAATGTATCATATGCCTCCGGATTTTGCCTTTGTTGTCTGGAGTCATGAAGTGGGCCACAACATTTAGTATAGATAATACAGTTACATTGTATGGCTACATATAATGCAGTAATAAGTACAACAAAATGATACATTAAGTGTAATTAATTCAACAAAACTCATTGAGCTTCTGTCACATGTAAGACAGTAGGCTAAGAACTGGCAATATATTAGTAAACAAAGCAAAACTTTGGACTCAGGATGTGATGGGCTATGAGATGAGCAATCTCTTAATACAGTGTTTTAGATGTTAGACTTTTAAAAATATTTGTCTGATTTCTTGTTAAATTTTTTTTTTTTAAGATTTTATTTATTTGACAGAGAGAAACACAGCCAGAGAGGGAACACAAGCAGGGGGAGTGAGAGAGGGAGAAGCAGGCTTCTTGTCCAGCAGGGAGCCCAATGTGGGGCTTGATCCCGGGTCTCTGGGATCATGACCTGAGCCGAAGGCAGTTGCTCAACCAACTGAGCCACCCAGGCGCCACCAAATTTCTTTTTAATAAGAAAAGAAACCCAGCATAGATTTCTATTGTTTTCCTCAACTGCTCAATTTAGAATAGATTTCCATTTGTTTGAAGTAGTAACGTTGAGAATAGAATGTTTCCCCTAATGTGAAAGAAGTTCCAATATATTCATTATAATATTACCTGTATTGTGAAACAATTACAAAACAATAGGTTGCATAATCATAATAATCACGCCTTCATTTGACTAATAGACATGAGTAGTGTTGTATGCATTAAGGCTGCTTTTCCTGTACCTCTTTTCATACTGTTGTTGTTACTTTAGGAGACCTACATGACTTTTTAGAATCTGGGTAAAATTTTGATTTATATATTATAATTTCTTACGTATTTTATTGGGAAATTGGCATAGAGCACAAAATGGTTGTTTATTTTGCTATAGCTAATCCAGGAATGTGAAGTGAATAGATTGTAGTTTACTGAAAAGAGTCCTGGATCAGAAGTCAGAAATTCCGTGTTTAAGATTTACCAGACTGCTTTCTTAATAGCCTTGCACAATCACTTTATTGTGGTTTTACATGGATTTACCTGGATTCTTATGTTTTGTTGCTTATTACGTTTCTGTCAAAAGTAACCTACCTTTTACAACATGAAATATAAATAATAGGAATGTTTTTTAATTATCAATAGGATTATGGCAAGGAATAAAAATGGAATAGGTCACATCTTGAAAGTTACTGTGCTACATTTTTCAATGAGCACAGTCTGTTCCAGAAACAGAAAAGAAAAAATAAAAGCCACTTTTTTCGGTGTACTTCCCTCTAAACTATATTGCTAATATGCTCTAGGAGGAGACAAGTAAAACATTGAGAAGTTGATGTCTTAGAACCCACTGTTCTTGCCCAACTTTCTTTTCTCCTGGGAGTGTTATGGGTTGTTGGGGGAAAGACTAACCATTTGGAACTTTCTACACATAAGCTGTTTATTCATTCCTTCTGCAAATATTTGTTGAGCATCTCCTATAGGCTCACATCCTAGTCAGGGAATACAAAGATGAATAAGTCACAGTTCTTGCTGCCAAGTATCTCACAGTCTAACAGAAAAAAAAAAAGTTTATAAAACTATTATTTTTGAGGTTTTTTTTTTAAATTACTGTCTAGAATACTAGAATAACATTCTCTAGGGACTGTCAGTAAAGAAAGGTCAATCTGTTAGAACTGGGGGCATGGAAATTCTATGAAAAGAATAGTTAGAACTAGTAACACACACACACACACACACACACACACACACACACACACACACACCCTACAATACCCTTAGCCATAAACTCAGTATGAACATAAATTCAGGAAACAGAAAAACATACTGAGGAGCAGAAGCTCATGTTCTTCAAACTTTTTATTTAAGGCATATGAATACCTTGGAACTGTTCTATAAAACATGTGGCTTATGAAAAATAAAATAAAATATATAAGCATAATTAAATAGTGATGAACAAATATTTCTCTCTCTAATAAATATTGAAAATGTATTAGAAAATTTTTGTATGGTGGCTTCAGAAATATTTAATAAATGAAATAGATCGCTGAAATGTCTAAATAATTGAGTGAAAAACTACTTTCTTTAACTCCATTTTGCAAGTTTAGATCTCAGAATTCTGGTAACTTTTACATCAGTGAATTATCTATATTTTTACTCTCCATGATAGCTCAGGTAGGTGTTGGCTGGTGAATGCAGAAAGTATTTTTGTCTGTGTATTTGGTTTTGGAGAGAAGAGGTTGAACACTTCTCAGAGAATCAACAAATCAGCTACTTGGTAATTTTACTCTCGATTTTTTGGAGAGGATCATAACTTTCTTATAACGGTTTCAGTAAAGATTTCTTCCTAAGCCAACAATACTCCTCAGTCAGGTATGCTGGACATTGCTATGAATACTGGGAAACAAACCAAAAAGAATAAATTATAACCTTAAATTGTAAGCCAAGATACACACCACTGTAAAATACTGCTCTGTAATGTTTGGCTCATATAAAGAAGGTGTACCCTTTCAATTCACTGGAAATATGGGTGAACCACATTTTTAGGTCATTTTCTGATTAAATCTCCTTTCCAGGTGAGAAATAATAAAATTATAGTGGTTATCTTAGTACCTGCTTTTTCATATCCCTCTCCCAAACAGTTCTCTTTTACCTACTTTTGGTATCTCATACCTAGGTTCTTAACCTGAGTCCTCTCCTTCTTAATCCTTGAACTTCTGTGTTGCCCTGTTTAGTTTAGGAAAAGGTAGTCTATTATCTTCAGCTGGGTTGCCTAGAATCACACCCTGAGAGGATTCCATGGGAGTGCTGGAGGGAAGGGGAGCTGCTAGAGGACTGAAAAGGGAAGAAGTCCACGTAAAGGTGCAATACTAAGCAATTGTGGAGGTACCTTTAACTCAATATTTCAAGGAAACTCTGGAAACAGCATAGATCAATCATACCTCAGAGCTGTCCTTACCAAAAGATGGGAGAGTTAAGACCTACTACTTGCCAGCCCTTTTAAGGGCTGCCCCCAGGGGGCGATAATTCCTAGGGATTTCTGGTTCTCAGCAGTATAGGCTGAGTTGGTTCAAACAGCCTGAGGGTAGTCCTCCAAAAAAGATAAATGGGAGGTAACCTACTGGGAGCTTGTGCACCTGAAAGTAGCAAAGGGATCCAAGGGAACATGGATAGAGTATTGACAGTGTCTGCCTCATACAAGTAATCACTGTCAAGTATTAAAAAATATACTTTAGACTATCAGAAAATGAGAGTCTATTCTAACATTTGTCACTAATTAGCTAAGTATTATTTGGTACTGTATTTATATTTTCAGTTGTGTTAGAACTCTTCTGATTTAAGAGAATGAAACAAAGCCAACATAAACCAGATTAGCCAAATGAAGGGTAATTTGTCAGTTTGTATAGTTACAAATATTGTATTAGCTAAAGATAGAGTTTTGCCTTATCAACTAGAGGAATTAGAAGATATTAATCAGTACTTCTTTTCTCTCTCATCTCTACCTTTCTCTGTATGCTAAATTCACTGTCTTCCATATAGGCGGCAGCAATGTTTCTGTCAACTCTTGACTTCACCCCTCACAATTTCACCCTTCTTTTCTCATGGTTCTCATTTTAAATTGCAAGGAAGGAAAGACTCTAATTAGCCAGGTTTGATCAAAGAATTTACAAGCTCTAGAATTACTGTGGTTGGAGAGTGAGTTATTATATTTGTCCAGCATGGAACATGCAACCACCTTAGAGAGATCCTTGTGGCCAGCAAGATGAGGTCATGTAAGATTATGGAAGCTCTGATTTGGAAAATATGTAACAGAGGGCAAAGAATAATTCCCCAAAAGAAAATAGTCAGGTCCCAGAAAACACAAGATAAGCTGAGCAAAGCAAAAATACATTTCAATATCACATGAGCATCAGTTTCCTCATTAACAACATGAAGTTTAAAATATTTGTTACATTTATTTCATAAAATTATTCTAAAAATTTGTATTTATATTTATAATTTAAATGATTTAATTTAGTAATTTAAAAAGTTACAAAGTTAAAAAGTTTCATTAGTGAGGATTATGTGACACATAGAATGTTGAAACTTCTCTTTTACCTGTTGATCTAAAATATGCTTTCATATTATTGGTAACTACAAAATGGTGAAGTAAGAATCAAACAAGACCCTAGAGTTTTCCATCCCAGATTTTCTAAGTAAAACCCAGATTTACCACATCATGCCTATATTATAGAAGTAATCCCGAATGGGTCTTTCCGCCTCCAGTGTTTAATTCAGCTAATTCTCAGTCAGACTAATTTTTCCAAAGCAATTTCAGTACCATATCATTTTTTCTTAAGAAAAAAATATACGATGTCTCTAAAATTTCAACAGGATAATATTCATTTATTGATTAAATTTTAGAGCTGTGGGGAAGCTTAAAGAATTTGCACTGAATTGAAATCAACATTGGATAACTCTTTTTTATTTGTTAAAGATATATTTATTTTATTTTAGAGAGAGAGAGAGAGAGAAGTGAGTGGGGTGAGGGGCAGAGGGAGCTAAGCAAACTTCCCACTGAGCACAGAGCTGAGATGCAGCTCAAGATGGGGCTGGAGGCTGGGCTCCAGCAGGGCCCAGTGGCGCTCTGATCTCAAAACCCTCAGATCATGACCTGAGAGGAAATCAAGAATCAGTCAGTCCCCTAACCACCCAGGCACCCCAATTTTGGATAACTTTTGCTCACAAATAAGGCTAATATTAATGAGCAGAAAATAGTTAAGACAAAATTCCTGGATGCTAGGTAAATATTGTAGAAAGATCAGTGTTTATATGTTATAGCACTGAAGAACAAAATAAAAATCTCAAACAAACATAGAAACAGAAGTGAGGAACAAAATGGAATAAAATTTGATGTATATGAGTAAAATATTGGAAAACTGAAGGCTGGAAGATCAATCAGGAGGCTAGAGCAAAAATCTAGACAAAAATTAATAACAGCTCAAATTTGAATGGTGGCAGTGAAAACGGAAAGAAAAGTGCAGATGCAAAAGACATTATGAAAGATAAATTCACAGAACTTGATGACTTAGCCAAGGAAGAGGGATATGTAAAAACTATTTTGAGGTTTTTGGGTCTGGGACAACAGTGATACATAATGCATGCGAAAACCAAAAAGAGGACTAAATTTTTTGAAGTTTCTTAAGAAGAAATCTTGTATTCTATTTTCAAAACATTAAATATTCTTCAATTGGGCAACTGTTGTTCTGTCCATGCACTATTCATTATTTATCTATTAACAGCATATACATTTTTCTTTGATAAACCAGTGCTCTTTCATCCTCAGCTGACGCCTTCTCCAGCTACAGAATGAGCCATCAGTCTTCTAGGGAAAGCATTGAATTTCCCTAGAACCAATGATTAAGTCGGGGGCACGCATGACCCAGTTGGAGGCAATTTTACAAAAGGAGATTTTGCTATAACAGTGGAGAGAAACAAGTGCTATTTCCACTGACTTCCTAGTGGTTAGCATGCTATAACAGGTGAAAATGAAGGCAAGCCAGCAAAAGGCAATGCCAAAAATGGAGTGAGTGTGATTCCTAATGATATCATTTGAACATTTTTTTAAAAAGATTTTATTTATTTATTTATTTGAGAGAGAGAGAGAGAGAGAGAGAGAGAGAGAGAGAGAGAGTGAGCACACAGAAGCAGGCACAGAGGTGGAAGGAGGAGAAAGAAAATCCCACAATGCAGAGTCCAACACAGGGCTGGATCCCATGACACTAAGATCATGACCTGAGCCAAAACCGAGTCCCAAGGCTTAACCAACTGAGGCACCTAGGCCCCCCTCATTTGAACCTTTAATTCGAGTCTCCTACATTTTTAGTACATGAGACAACAAAGTCATTTTGCCCTTAAACAAGTTAGGCAGAGACTCTTGTCTGACAATAAGAAAGCATGGCAATTGCTCTATAAAAGCGATATGCAAAAATGGAACTCCTTATCTTAAAAACAAATTGAGAAGAGAGGAGGAGGAAGGAAAGAAAATAAGAGTTTCCTGGGAAACTAAATCTTATGTTTTATGAGAAGCAAAAAAAAAAAAAAAGTCAAAAAACAAACAAACCATATTTGCCCATTTTTAAAGGTCAGTAGCTGTAGATTTTTTTTCTCAATCTTTTCTCATCTTATACATGTTATACTCCTGAGGACATGTGTATTTGCTAAACTATGTCATTACATTTATTTTATATTGAAATTTCCCTCAAATCCATAAGCAAGTCCTTCTTTGACATGTGTTCTTTCATAAACCCACAAATTACCACTGGAGGGGTAACAGTATATTCCTTCTTTGGAGTTTTGGTATTTCCAAAGAGTGCCATGTCTTCATTTGTACCCTGTCTTTTCCATTAGAATTGCAGAGAACAAAACCCCAGAATTAAGAGTAAGAAGATGAATGCTTGAGTAACTGGCATCATCAGCACATGTGGCATGCTTCATTTGATACTTTCTTTAAAAAGTAAAACCAAAGTCTACATTTTTTACTAAAATAAGTAGTTCTTGTCTTTCCAGGAGATGATCTGTTCTTTTATTTTTATAGTGTTATTCTTTTAATGAATTATTTTTCTTACATAAGGGAATAATTTGCTTGCAAAATATATTACCCTAATTAATTTAACATTTAATAATAACTAAACAGTAAATATTTATATATCATATTAAATATACTTATAATTAAAGATAATTATATACTATAAATAACATTAATTATAAATTATTATATAATAAGTAACACTGTAATAAATAATTATAAATGTATTATTTATTTTTTTAAGATTTTTTTTTTGAAGATTTTATTTATTTGACAGAGAGAAACACAGCCAGAGAGGGAACACGAGGGGGAGTGAGAGAGGGAGAAGCAGGCTTCCTGCCGAGCAGAGAGCCTGATGTGGGACTCGATCCCGGATCTCTGGGATCATGACCTGAGCCGAAGGCAGCTGTTTAATCAACTGAGCCACCCAGGCGCCCCTATAAATGTATTATTAAATAAATATAATTATATACATCCTAGAATGGATTAATAAAGAAAAATATGTGTAAAATGTTTCTGCACGTATGTATATTATATAGTCTGCTGTTAGTATATATTTTACACTAAAACAGATTTTCTTATTTATAGAACAATATATTGCAAATAAAAAATGACAATAGATACTGTTCAGTTACTTTTCAATATAATGATTTTTTTTTCTTGTCTTTAATGCAAAATAGTACCTAATATAATCAATCTGTCAGGAAAAAAGTACTGAGTTTCATTTTTTTCAGCATTACAAGATATTTAGAATAAATATATCATAAAGCCCCTTTATTACCAAATTCAAAACCTAGTTGGTAATAGAAAATAAATGTTACAATTAAGAAGGCAACATTAAGCTGAAGAGGAAAGCATTGGCTGGTACATAAACTAAAACAGCCAAAATACAAACCAACAACTTTTTAACCCTTCCTACTGACATCTCAGATTCAGTATGTGCACAACAGAATTTCTGATCTTTCCTTTAATGCCCATTTCCAACAAAAGCTACCTAAAGCCGCTTCTGCCATGTTGACTCCTCATTCCATTTGTTCAGACCAAAATTCTTCATGCCATCTTAAATCCACTCTTTCTTTCATATCCACAATTGATCTGAAAGGAAATCCTATTAGATCCACCTGCAGATTATCACTTTTTTTTTTCCTTTGGATTATCACTTCTTACCACTTTTTGCTCCCACCATGGTCTGAGCCACACATCTCTCATATGTATTATTGTTATTAAAGTCACCTTCTAACTGATCATTTTGCTTCTGCCCTTGTTCCATTATGATCTGTTCTCAATGCAGTATATAGAGGTATCCTTTTAAAACTCATCAGATAATTTCACTTCTCTGCAGAGTAAAAATCAAAGTCTTCATGAGGGATTACAATGTTTTACAGGACCTATTATTGCTGTGACCACGCCTACTCGTTACTCTGCCCCTGACCATGGTGGCCTCTTTGCTGTTGCTTGAACATATCAGGCATCAACCCACCTTAGGAACTCTGTGCAAAGCTTCTCTGTACTGGAAAGTTCCCCATCCTCTTCATCTTCTTCAAGCTTTTTTTTTTTTCTCTCTTTTTTCAATTGTGATCTATTTAGTAAGCTGTACTCTGATCCTCCACTTAAAATTGCACTTCCAGAAATTTTCAATCCACCTTCTCTACACCTTATTTTTCCATAGTATTATCACCTTCTTTAAAAATATTGAATTATTTATTTATTTTATTTATTGACTGCCTTTTCCTACTCTCACATAAGCTCCAGAAGTGCAAGAGTCCTTGCCTGTTCTGTTACTGACTTATTCCAAGAACCTAGAACAGATGCTCAATAAATATTTTTTGAATGAACTGAATCGATGTTGTATCCTGCTTGTAGAGGCTAAAGCACAGATTTGAATCAAATTATATTACTTCTCATTTAAATCTGACATTTAAAATAATTATACAAGTCTTAGTCATTACACTAGCAACATATGGTGGATAATGTTATCATCCCACTTACACATGAGGAAACTAAGTAACTAAAACAAAATTGCATACTTGATAAGTGATAAGCCTAGAATTTGAACTTGTGTTACTTGAGGCAAGAATTAGACATATTTAACACTCTGCCATGCTACCTTTACTGAGTACCTTTGGGCTAGCCATTACATGCTATGAGCTTCTTTTCTTTCATCAGTTAAATAGGGATACCAGTGTTTCCCATACATTATTGTGGTAAGAAACAGAGATGATATATGTATCATTTGCCTGGAAAATAACTGTAATATTGCAAATATTTGTAATATTTTCCTGGCAAATAATAGGCAGTCATTAAATGACAATAAACTTTTAGTCCTTTCCATATTTACAATAAGAGACATCTTTAAGCAAGCTCAGTCTTTACAGGATGTATCTCTGTCTTTAAAAGACACAGAGGAATGAGGTCAGGGCTCAATATAAAGGATCAAGGAACTTGTTTATTCAATTTTAATTTAAAATTTAGGCTAGAATGTCAAAGTTCTTCCTCAAAGAGCAGAACTAAGCTCTAATGAATAATTTAAATGGTCTGTATTCCAGAGTGTTCTTTATGCATATTTCCTTAACAAAGCATCCAGGGTCACAGGAATCTTGGGACAGGTTCAGTGATTTGGAGAACTCTATCACAGACCCTGATGGAGAGCCAGGGCCCCCAAGTCTCCATTCAACTCTATCACTTACCCACCAGGTACTGCTGAATACATCACCTGTCTGTGAATTACAGACTATACATGAAACTCATAGAGCTAATGCTCACATAGTGCTGACTCTGTGCCAGACACTCTCCTTGTACCTCAGCTCCATTGATCTTTTAAACAACTTTCCATTTAGGAAAAAGAGCCATCACTGAGGTTGGGGTCACCAGAAATGATGACAAGAGAGAGCTGATTTCTAAAGGACAGAAAATCTCCATAAGCAGAGAGGCAAGATTACATTTCCAGGGGAATGACAGCATTGATGCTGAGTTAATGAACATGCATTGAGTATTGGTTGGAAGAGACCTGCTAATGCTATGTGCATTACAAATATATGTGAAATATGATTCTTTGTGGAAAGTTTACAGGTTTTGTAGCCTAGATGGAAAGAAGGCAAGGAAACACTTAATCATTGTGTAGGGCCAACTGCGACAAATATGAAAGAAACTCAACAAAATGCTTGGAAGCAAAGAGACAGGAAATATACTTTTCTTTTGGTGGACATGAGAGAATATTTTATAAATATGATATATCGATATGAGAGATGATGAGGATTTTTATTAATAAGGATAAATATAAGGGAATTCCAAGCAGAGAAACATTCTTAGTGTGAGTATGGTTGTGTGAAAGAGCAAATGGCTCAAAAGCAGAAACATAGAATATACAGAGAAAAAATGAGGCATGTGTACAAAAAGAATTTTAATGGTATTATTTTAAGTCCAGTTAATTTACTGAGAAATCTTGGTTTAATGAGAAAAATAAATGGAGAGAAGAAAGTGCTCCTTGCAGTTTAGGCAAGTAATCATACTTCACAATTGTCGTGTGTGTGTGTGTGTGTGAGTGTGTGTATGTGTGAGTGTGTGAGTGTGTGTGTGTGTGTGTGTGAGAGAGAGAGAGAGAGAGAGAGAGAGAGAGAAAGAAAGAGCGAAAGAGAGGTACAGACTTAGTAGTCACTGTACATACGAAATTGTCACTGAAGAGAACCCAAGAACTAAGAGCTTGCTGACATTTTCTTTCTCTTCTCTAAATTGTCATAAGTCTCCAGTTTTCAAGGAAACACAGCTAAACACATTGATCCCACAGTAAAGCAAATTTATTCCTAAAGACCAAAGAAAATACAATGATTTTAATAAGCTCTAAGAAAACATATTCAGCATTCTCCTCCACCCCCTGTCTCAAGTGCATTTGAGGCAGTGCAAGGTCTAAGTTTGAGCAGATGGATTTCAGTTCAAGTAATTACAAGCTGCAACACAACTGCCTTAAAACGACACACATACTAGACAAATACTTATTTGTGGTTATAGAGTGGGTAAAGTTACTTTAAAAATAGTAGCACACCTTATAATAGTGTTGTATGCCATAATTTACCTTTGCTATATCTGAAGTGTCATATCTTGTTCCAGACTTAATATTTAGTAACTAACAATTTAATGTACAAATCTCTAGCCTAAGAAGCAGAATAATTAGAAGAGGCAAGCCCCCTTTTTTACATGGAAAATATACAGTGGACCATGCAAAATGCCTGAGGATTACACAGAAAAGAGCAGTGATTTTTTAGTTATGAAAAATTATAAGGCAATTTTCAAACATGTAGCAAACTCAATGCAGATATGTAGAAAGTATATGAAAGTAAATGCCATGAGCACTCTTAATTTGATGTGCATATGTCCTCTAGAAATAGAATTAAAACCTAATTACTATGAAAGAGGCACTCAAATTCATGGTAAGTTTCATCCACCAAAAGTCAATGTGAGAACAGTATATGGACAGTCCTTTCCGATTTAGCTTTAGAGAAAAATGAACACTGAGGAAATTGCTTTTCTTCTTCTTCTTTTTTTTTTCACCATCCAAAATAAGTCTTTCATTGAATAGCAAACAAAAATAATAACAAAACAAAACTCTCAACAACAACAAACACATTTCCTATGCTATAGAAAATTTGGAGTTGTTGGGGTTGATTAAATGATGGGTGATTGAACAAGAATCACCCAAGGGTTTGGCTTTTTCTTGTAATTTATTACAAAATTTATTAGGGATATTCCATTTCATTTGGGTAGTTTATTTGAGCTTTCTGAACAACAGCTTTACCACACAGCAAAGGGTAAGAGGCTAGAATTCAGCTCACTTCAAAATGTCAGAGCTCATAAGAATCTTTAAAGGAACAAGAGATTTCTGGCAGTGTATCTGAGAGCTATCAGTTAAAGACATTTTGTGTGCTTTTTTCCAAGACCTGTAAGTGTATTGGGTACTCACAAATGAAATCCATAACTTAGACAATAGAATTCAAGTACACATACTTTTCCTGATATTTCCATTGTTTTGCCTTTTATTAATCTGTAAAAAAACAGCAATAGGAAATGCAAAACAGCTCCTATCACAGGACCTTGCATACTGAATTCAGGAGGGAGGGAAGGAAAGAAGGAATGAAGAAAGAAGAAAGAGAGGGACAAAAGAAAAAAATTCAACCTAATTGAAAGAGAGAAATTGTGTGGTCACACATAGACAGAAATTTGAAACATCCCACCGAGAACTACAAAATAAAGGAAATAAGATTGCCCTATGAAAATTAAATGTTAACTTCATCCTGAAATCCCTGAGAACAGAGATAACCAAATTCACTTTAAACAGATAGAATGGTTCACCCATATAAAGAAAGTCTATTAACATTGCTAAAGTTTTATTAACATATTTGAAGAGAGATCTAATTAATCAGAAGAGCAGTTACAGTCAAAAATCAATAAAAAGGAGAGTTTGGAAAGCAAACTGAATAAGAATTGAATGGAGGAGGGGCTTGAAGATGGCGGAAGGCCAGGTGACCCCATTTCGGGGAGTCCCCTGAAGTGAGCTCAATTCTTGCAAAAAACACTACAGGAATACTGTGAGCACCCATGAAGTCAGCCTGAAATGTGATATTTCACACTTCTGGATCACCGCGAGGGACAAGGAGCATTGGCAAAGAGGTGGATTGGGGTAAGAGCGATCAGAGGGATATCCAAAGACAAGGGGTGCGGGGGAAGAAGCCCGCAGAGGTGACCCATTGGAAGGCAATACCCCAGCATGAAGTGCTCTGTGTTCAGGGAACAACAGCAGATTATACTCTGATTCAAAGCAAATAGAAACTGAGTACCTGAGGGGCAGCCGGGGAAACGGGGATCAGCAGAGAGAAAGTGCTCCCGGTGCAGCGTGAGGGAACAAGCAAAACCAGCGGATTGGAGTCTATTTTTTCCGCGGCTTTTTCCCCTTTTTTTTTTTTTTCCTTTCTTCTGCTGCTTTTCTCTGCCACTTCTCTCCATCCCGTGGGCCAGGCACGGACCCCCCCTGGAAAGGCAATTTTTCAGACTTGCATGGGAGGTGTGGGGCCACAGGACTTCAGTCCCTCCTGTGTGAGGGTCACCACAGACTCCATGGGCACAGACAAGGTTGCACAACCCAAAATCAGTTGCGGTTTTCATGGCGCGGGAGCAAAATGACAAGCAGAGGCTTTGGACAGAATCAAACCAGCATCTGCGCCCGATCATCTGTGACAGGTGGCCAAGGGAGAGGATACAGGAAGAGACTGTGGGGCGCCCCCATCATCCAGAGGGTTGCTAATTAAGGGCTCTCTCTGGGAAGGAGGTCTGGGCGCAGATATCTTGCTCGGACCTGACCTCCTCAACAGCTGCAAAAGGCTGTAAAAGAAAAAAGCCTTTAGAGAACTGAACCCTGACAACCTGGTTACCATAGACTCCAGTCCCTAGGAAGGGGGCGGAGAGACGCAGCCCAGGTAGAAGGGACTGAAAGCAGCGCGGCAGGCCCCACCCCCAGAAGGCAAGCCAGAAGTACAGGAGGACAACACCCAAACTGTAAAACGCCAGCATCAAGAGGAAAGGCAATTTATTAAACACCTAGTACTGCCCCAAAAGCTGAATGCTTTATTGATACAGTTTTTCACCTTATTTGCTTCTTTAAACTTTTTCTATTTTTACTTTTAAAGTTTCCACTTTAAACTTAAAAATCCATTCTCACGGTTATTTGTTTTTAATTTTTAACTCACTTTTTATCACAATGTGATACTTAATACAACACTCCATAACAATTTTTTACCTTGAAATTTTTTCAAACATATACTTGTGTTTTCTGTTGTTGTTGTTGTTGCTTCTCATTTGGTTGTTTATCTGTTTTTTTTTCCCTTTCTTCCCTCTTCTTTCCTTTATTTTGTCTTTTACATATACATATAGTTATAAGCTTCAAGGTAATCCTACATCCCTACTCAATACTACCCTTATATACAACCAATTCTAATCTCCCTATATCTTTAGAAAGTGGGCTCCTTCAACAATAATAACAAGACAGACTCGGGGGGATCTGAAGAACTTTCCTTGCCCACAAGGAGTGTCTGCCCTCACCTTCCCACCCTAGTCTGTCAGTGTTTCTGTGTAATTATTTTTGCTTTGTATTATATAAATACTGGTCTTGGGGGCCATTCAGGTTGGGCTTAGCTTTTTGATCACTTCATTTCTCTTGATGGCCTTTTTCTTTACCCTGTAGTAGTTTTGTACTATATAAATCCTACCACTGGGCCCCACTCTGGCAGGGGTTTCTTGCTTCCTTTCTCCCTTCTCTTTTTCCTTTCTTCTTCCTTTTTGGTGGTGAATTTTGGTTGCTCCAAAACCTTCCAGCGACCAATTCACCCAGATAGTGGCTGATATATTTAGCTATACACCCCCTCAACCACTCCTTGCCACAACGACTCGGAGGAGGAACAACCAACAGAAGGAGAACCCTGAGACTGCAACCCCAGTCACAGAATTACTGGAAATGAACATAAACAATATGAAAGAAATAGAATTCAGGGCAGCATTTGTCCAAGCAATGGCTAATTTGGAAAAGAACATTAGTCTCAAAATGGAAGCCCTAATTACAGAAGTGAAAGCTGAGGTTAGAAAGGCTATTAATGAGATGCAATCTAATTTAAATATGCTAACAGCCAGAGCAAGTGAAGCTGAAGATCATATCAGTGATTTAGAAGACAGATGGATTAAGAAGCAGGAGGAAGAGAAGTCTTGGGGCAAACAGCTAAAATCCCATGCAAATAGAATAAAGGAAATAAATGATGCCATGAAATGCTCCAATATCAGAATTATTGGAATCCCCAAAGGAGTTGAGAGAGAGAGAAGTCTATAAGATATACTTGAACAAATCATGGGTGAAAATTTCCCTAGTCTGGGGAATGAAACTAATGTTCATGTCCTAGAGGTAGAGAGGACATCCCCCCAAGATCAATGAGGTCAGAAAAACCTCCAGGCACATAATTGTGAAATCCGTGAATCATAAAACCAAAGAATATGTCTTAAGGGCAGCTAGGGGGAAGAGATCCCTTACCTACAAAGGGAGGACCATCAGAATAATGTCAGACTTTTCCACAGAAACCTGGCAAGCCAGAAAGGGCTGGCAAGGAATATTCAGGAAATTACATGACAAAAATATGCAACCAAGGATAAAGTATCCAGCAAAGTTGACTTTCAGAATGGAAGGAGAAATAAAGAGCTTCCAGGACTGCCAAAGTCTAGAAGATTATGCAACCACCAAGCCAGCACTAGAAATACTAAGAGGGATTCTATAAAAGAGAATTGAACACAAGAGTGACACAGAACAGAAATTTACAGAGGTAATCTATAGAAACATGAACTTCGAGGCGCCTGGGTGGCTCAGTTGGTTGAGCGACTGCCTTCGGCTCAGGTCATGATCCCGGAGACCCGGGATTGAGTCCCGTATCAGGGTCCCTGCTCGGCGGGAAGCCTGCTTCTCCCTCTCTCATCCCCCTGCTTGTGTTCCCTCTCTGGCTGTGTTTTCCTCTGTAAAATAAATAAAATCTTAAAAAAAAAAAGAAAGAAACATGAACTTCACAGGCAACATGATTTCAATACAAACGTATCTATCAATAATCACTCTCAATGTGAATGGTCTAAATGCTCCAATAAAAAAGCACAGGGTTTCAGACTGAATAAAACGCCAGGACCCATCCATATGCTGTTTACAAGAGACACATTTTGAATCTGAAGACACTTCCAGATTGAAAGTGAGGGGATGGCGGACCATCTTTCATGCCAACGGACCCCAAAAGAAAGCTGGGGTAGCAATTCTCATATCACACAAATTGGATTTTAATCTAAAGACTGTAGTCAGAGACACAGAAGGACACTACATCATTCTCAAAGAGTCTATACACCAAGAAGATCTAACAATTGTAAATATTTATGTCCCCAACATGGGAGCAGCCAACTACATAAGCCAACTGTTAAGCAAAATAAAGAATCATATTGATATAAATACATTAATTGTAGGAGATCTTAACACACCACTCTCAGCAATGGACAGATCATCTAAACAGAAAATCAACAAAGAAACGAGCCTTGAATGACACATTGGGCCAGATGGATCTCATAGATATATTCAGAACATTCCACCCTAAAACAGCAGAATACTCATTCTTCTCAAGTGCACATAGAACTTTCTCCAGGATAAACCATTTATTAGGTCACAAATCAGGGCTCAACCAATACCAGAAGACTGAGATTATTCCCTGCATATTCTCTGACCACAATGCCATGAAACTGGAACTCAACCACTATAAAAAGTTCAGAAAAAAAAATCAAACACTTGGAAGCTAAAGATAATCCTGCTTAAGAATCTGTGGATCAACCAGGAAATCAAAGAAGAACTGAAACACTCCATGGAAACCAATGAGAATGAAGATACATCAATCCAAAACCTATGGGATACAGCAAAAGCCGTCCTAAGGGGGAAATTCATAGCCATCCAAGCCTCACTCAAAAAAACTGAAAAATCCCGAATACATGAACTCCCATTACTCCTTAAAGAACTGGAAAATCAACAAAAAATTAAACCAACACCTCACACAAGATGGGAAATAATTAGGATTAGAGCAGAGATGAATGAATCAGAAACTAGAGATACAGTAGAACACATCAACGAAAGAATCAATAAGATCGATAAACCACTGGCCAAACTAATCCAAAAGAAAAGGGAGAAGAACCATATTAATAAAATTATGAATGAAAGGGGAGAGATCACGACTAACACCAACAAAATAGAAACAATCATCAGAAATTACTATCAACAATTATATGCCAATATGTTTAACAACCTAGAAGAGATGGATACATTCCTAGAAACCTATAAACCCCCAAGACTGAAACAGGAAGACATTGACAATCTGAATAGACCTATATCTAGTAACGAGATTGAAGCAGTGATCAGAAACCTCCCCAAAAACAAGAGTCCAGGACCAGACAGATTCCCTGGGGAATTCTACCAAGCATTCAAAGAAGAAATAACACCTATTCTCCTGAAGCTCTTTCAAAAAATAGGAACGGAAGGAAAACTTCCAGACTCTTTCTATGAAACCAGCATTACTCTAATCCCCAAACCAGATAAAGATCCCGTAAAAAAAGGAAAACTTCAGACCAATATCTCTGATGAATATGGATGCCAAGATTCTCAACAAGATCCTTGCTAACAGGATCCAACAATACATTAAAAAGATTATCCACCATGACCGGGTGGGATTTATCCCAGGGGTGCAAGGGTGGTTCAACACTTGCAAATCAATCACATGGTACTCTCAGTTGATGCAGAAAAGGTATTTGACAAAATACAACACCTGTTCCTGATCAAAATTCTTCAAAGTATAGAGATAGAGGGAACATTTCTCAACCTCATAAAATCTATTTATGAAAAACCACAGCGAATATCATTTTCAATGGGGAAAAACTGGCAGCCTTCCCTCTGAGATCAGGAACAAGAGAAGGACGCCCACACTACTGTTCAACATAGTGTCAGAAGTCCTAGAAACAGCAATCAGACAACAGAAAGAAATATGAGGTATCCAGCTTGGCAAAGAAGAAGTCTAACTCTCTCTCTTTGCAGATGACATGATACTCTATATGGAAAACCCAAAAGACTCTACCCCCAAACTACTAGAACTCATACAACTCATCCATTAATGAAACCACGAACTAAACAATCCTTTTTATTTTGTTTAACTTAATGACATTACATAAACTTCTGATTAAAACATACAAATCCCTATGCAGGCTGCCCATAAGATAAAATGTAAAAGTGCCACTAAAGCAACACAAGGAGAGAGCCTTTAAAAGGAGGACCCAAGAATGTTTAATTGTTGAAGACATTATGAATGGGAAAAAACCAAAATGTTTAAAAACCTCTCCTTTTTGGGGCACCTGGGTGGCTCAGTCATTGAGTGTCTGCCTTTGGCTCAGTCATAATCCCAAGGTCCTGGGATCGAACCCCACATTGGGCTCTCTGCTTGGTGGGAAACCTGCTTCTCCTCTCCTACTCCCCCTTCTTGGTTCCCTCTCTTGTTGTGTCTCTCTGTCAAATAAATAAAATCTATGAATCAATCAATCAATCAATCAATAAATAAATAAATAAAACTCCTTTTGGGCCATGAGTAACCTGAACACAAACCATCTCAGGGAGGTAGTAGAGCTAAAAATCTGACTTCTAAGAACTGTGGAATGAGAGTTCAGGAGACAAGTGCCAACAAAGGTAAACACATTTTCAGTAAGCATTGCTGTGAATGAAGGACAAAAGGAGTATCTAGATCTGGGAAGCCAAGGTAATCAGGGTGGCAATTAGCCAATTTTCAAATCGAATGGAAAAATGATTTGGTAACAATACAAACAAGCCTTAAGTCATGGAGGTGATCAGTCGATGAAATTTAAGTGTAATACCCTCTCTTTTCTCTGTGAATTAGATTCTGTTATAATTAAGAGGGATTTTCACTTAAACAGGAGTATAATTGCTCTTCCTCACAAAAACCTACTAAAATTCTTTTATAGGAATAAAAGGTTGTTTTAATGGAAGAGCAAATAAAATGAAAAGGCAGACAAGAGCAATAAAATGAACAAGGAAATGGAACTGTATCACAGAAGGACATATAAGATTCTCAGAAGGATGATGAGGGGAAATTCCAAGACATTAGTACATAGTTTTTAGAAATCAATCAATCCAGGTAGAAAAGAAAAGCTGGAGTCTCCAGGAGCATTGACATTGTAGAGTAAAGACAGAGACGAAAGATAGGTAGATAGCAAGAAAGAATATAGGTAGATAGATATGTAGTTAGATGCACTGATAGATTATTTGATGTGGTTGACCATTTGGTGATGTTTTGTAATTCTTTCAGATTTGGAAGAAAATTACTAGCTAATACAGTGAAACTTAAGCAAATGCTTAAGTGTTTACAAATTCTAGAAAAAATAAAAGTTATTCAAGGACAGAAATATCACCATGGGTCACTATGTGGTTCAGGTTAAATAATATTTACATATTCATAAGCATGTAACACTGAATACTTATTTAAACAAAACTTTTAGTGAATTATATGGAGAGTAAAGAGGAAGTATCTGCACGTGTGTGGGTGTGAGGGAGAGAGGTATGGAAAGAGAAAAGGAGAGACAGAAAGAGAAAGAGGGTAAGGGAGAGTGAGTATGTTTTGGACAGATCATCAGCATGTATTGGAGAACTACTGAACTTCACAATAGGAAATCTGTAGACTTAAAAAAAATAAATTAAGAAATAGCAGCAAAATATACTTAAAATTAGGAGGTCTCGTTTCAAAAAGTAGAAGTTAAAAATTGTTTTTGTGGAGTGGGACTTACAATTAGGCCATGGATAAAACAGAATTATTATCATTATAAGCTTTTTGCTACAATTTTACTTATTAAACTATGTAAAGTATATAATTTTGATTTAAATAAAATTTTAATTTAAAAGAGTAAAGGAAAAATTTCAAAACTTCCAGAGTTAGAGTTCTAAAGCCTTTTAAAGAATGAGAAGGAAAAAAAAATACCTGTAAAATTGAAAACAAATGTTTTATCCTTATGTTAGACCTTAAGAACAATCTTAGCCTATGTTTCCAGCAATATTTATCACAGCTCCTAAAAGTGTACCTTAATATCTAAGCACATTAGATCGTTTGCTATACCCAAAGATGCCTTTAGTTGTTACCATAAAATCACTCCTCTATCTTGACTTGTCAAAATGCTAGCAATCCTTCAAATACTGTCTCAATGCTATTTCCTTTTTTCCTCCCATCCTCAACTATATGAGATATTTCCATCTTGTGATCCCCACTGAACTTACTGAATTTACATTATCTCATCTCCTTTTTTTTTTTTTTTTTGGTATATTCATCTCATTCCAAGCTGCTTGAATTTTGAGATTGTGTTACTTATTTTGCATTCCTTGGGTTAACTAACAAAACATTTAAAGACTTATTAGTCACCTCATGGCTGTGTAGAATTAAATTGAAATTTGACAGGCAATTCTCTCCTGTTTTTTTTTTTATTGTTACTAAAAAAATTTTTTTTGAGGGTTCCAAGATTCATTCCCCATTCCCCACACCCAGTGCTCCACGCTTTAGGTGTCCCCAGTACCCACCACCAGGCTCTCCCATACCTCCACCCCCCTCCCTCCAAGTCCCTCAGTTTGTTTCCTGTTTTTAAGATAAATATTATTGTATTGTTTTTATTCTTATTATCATGGGTTTAAATTGTTATTACTTGTATTACTACTATATGCAACTTGGTTAAGAAAGATGACATAAAATAGAGGATTTAAGTTTTTGCATTTGGATATTTTACCTAACAATTATTTTCATCAGCACTATGGAGGAAAATGCTCTTGTTTTCTTTTAAAACTGAATGTATAAGCACAAAATAGCCATAGAGATGGCATATAATAAGCCACTAATTTATCACATCACTAATTATAGGTTCATTTTTTATTAGAATTTCTTTGGAAAACAGTAAAGAGCAGTCTTTAATCACTGTCAAAAGCGAAGAATGTTTCCGGAAATAAAAAAACTCATTTTATGTAAATGATGATTTATGTTAATCAGTAATGACAATAATTTCTCTGTATTAAATTATTAGATACAGTTATCTTCTTTTTAAAAAATGACTATTGGGGCGCCTGGGTGGCTCAGTTGGTTAAGCGACTGTCTTTGGCTCAGGTCATGATCCCGGAGACCCGGGATCGAGTCCCACACCAGGCTCCCTGCTCGTTGGGAAGCCTGCTTCTCCCTTTCTCACTCCCCTGCTTGTGTTCCCTCTCTGGCTGTGTTTCTCTCGGTCAAATAAATAAAATCTTTAAAAAAATGACTATTAATTATTAGTCATTTAAAATAGTCCAGGAACTGTTGATGGTATTTATACTATTTATCTTATATAATTCTCACAAAAATACTAGCAGATAGAATATAATAGTAATACACATAGCACTTACTAAGCTAAACCCTCATCTAAAAGTTTTTTACCTATACTAAATGTCACAATTTTATGAGTAGAGTAGGTATTATTATTATTAATTTCATTTTATAGCTTAGGAAACTATGACATGGACTGGTTAAGTAACTTCCCTATGGTCACACATGTAAAAAGTTTAATACCAGGACTGGAATCCAGGATCCAGAATCTGAGTTCTAAACGTTATATTAAATAGGCATCCTTATTACTATCATTATCCTCATTCTTTGGATGAGCGACCAGAGGCTTAGAGATGGTTATGTATATGGGAGAACCAGAATTTCAATTTTTCTGTTTTATTTAATAAGCTTTATGCCACAGACATGACAAAAGAAAACATTATGGGGATGCCGGCTGGCTCAGTCAATGGAGCATGTGGTTTTTGATCTTGGGATTGTGAATTCAAGATCCACGTTGGGCATAGAGATTACTTAAAAAAAATAAATCTTAAAAAATAAAAAAGAAAACATTAGTATTTAAAATATTGAATTAAGAAAGCAAAACAAAAGGTCATATTCTATTTCTAAATTCTATAGTTATATTTTAAAATAATTTATGTGATTCACCCCATTTTCACACATTTCTTATCTATCATCGGAAAATTTGAGGAACTTAAATCAACTGCACAATTTGTAAGCCTTTTATGAATATTAGGGGCAACATACTCTCAAACACTGACTTGATTATTCTTCAACTAATATTTTTGTATTTGAATAAAGTATACTTTTTATAAAAGTACCTATAATTGCCTTTTAAAGTACTCTGTGTTTTTTAAACTGAATTTTATTTACTATTCTGTTCTGTGCTACATGTTTTGCTGCCCAAGTAGGCAGTTGCCATGTGCAACTTCAATGGATTCTTTCTGATGTCCCAAAATAAATCAAATTATACAGCAAGCAGGGATATCACTGAAGTCTATGTAAATAAAGATATATAAAAAATTAAATATAACCTGTCATTTTCCTTGTGACTATTGAAAGTAAAACCATTCATGTTGTTCCAAATAAAACCCCTGAGAGTCACAATTTTTTCTAAGAGGGTGGCAACTAAGAATGAACACTTTTTAACAGGGAGAGAAAAGATCTTTTGAAGACCTGGTCAGGCCTATTCCCTATGATTCTCTTTGCTTTACCATATCCCAGACCTGGTCAGAAAGATTACAGGACGTTCTTTCATCAAGCTGTACACCACTGAGAGTAACTTCAAAGTGAATTGTTGCAACAGTGTGCAGTAGTCTGTAAATATATAAAGCATACTATGGAAGCTGCTCAGTGTGTGGTTTAAAAAAAGTTTTCAAACAGAGCAGGTCAAAGGCACAGCATCTCAAAGCCTTTTTGTTCTTTATTTTTACTAATCATAGCATGACTTCCTAAGGAACCAGTTTCGAGAACTTTGGAATCTTCTCCTTGTAACTTTATTCTCATTTCCCCCTACTTCCCACAAATGACCGAAGGCTCTTCCTTCCATATCACCTCAGGATTTGTTCAATATCTTACAAGATTTCCTGTCTCAAGTTTTCCTTCTCTTCAGTATACCCTATAAAACACTAATAAATTAATCCATTAATAAATTAATCCTCAGAAATCTGCAATTTATATAGTGTAGTGTCCTTGATCAAAAAACTTCCATTGTTCCCAATGTCCAGAGAATAAATCCAAATTCAATATTCTGAGATGAGGGACCTGCCTGCCCACCTAAAGGCAATCTTCCTGCTCAATACATCATTTCCACTTTCCCCTCCACAGCAAAACCCCACAAACCTTGATAACATATTCACTGCCTTAAATCACATTACTTTAAGCATTAACTCTTCCTGCAGTCTTCTCTGAGAGTACCAGGCATCAGGAATTTTTCCGTCCTCTGACTTCCTGAAGGTTGTTCCCTCTGTTGCTCACTTATTTAGAACATAAGAACTAAAAGTGACCTCATTTTTTTTTTCATCATACTTCAGATAGTACTTTTTTAAAATCAGAGGATATGTTATAGAATATAGAAATTTATTTTAGTTAAAATATAACTTTAAAAATAAAAGCAAAGTGGTTAGAAATATGATATTCTTAACCAAACCAAGAAATGTAGAATTAGGAGCCAGTTTTGATTTTGAGATAGTAAGCTTCCTATTTTGTATATTATTTTATAATACTGGAATTAAGTTACCTTTTGTATTTGGGGAAAATATAACCAAAAGAGCCTTGAAATGAAAAGGAATTTTTGTTAATAATAAAAAGAAGTAACTAAGAACTCTAGTTGAACAGTTCAATTCATATAAATAGGTATTCTTTTAATAATAGACTTCAAGATAATTTTCAAGATTTTTCTTTTTTAGACAAATATTTAAGGTTATCAATAAAAACATGTTCACTTTTGTGAAAAATATTGTCTAAAGTTTGTAAAATAACCTGAATAGCCAAAACAATCTTGAGGGAAAAAACAAGAAAAGAAAAGAAATCTGGAGGCATCACACTTCCTGATTTCAAACTATATTATAAAGCTATAGTAATAAAAAATATATGGTATTGGCATAAAAACATAGAAATCAGTGAAACAGAATAGAGAGCCCAGAAGTAAACCCAAACCTATATGATTCATTAATTTATGACAAAAAAGCAAAGGACATACAATGAGGAAAGGATAATCTCTTCAATAATGACATTGAGAAAACTGGATAACCACATACAAAGAGTAAAACTGGCCCACAATCTTACACTATGAACAAAAATTAACTCAAAATAGACTTAAGACTTGACCACAAGACAGGAATCCTTAAAACTTCTAGAAGAAAACATAGAGAATAAGCTCCTTGACATCATCCCTGGCAGTGTTTTTTTAAATTTGACACTAAAAGCAAAGGCAACAAAAATAAAATAAACAAATGGGACTACATCAAAATAAAAGCTTTCACACAACAAAGAGAATCAACATCAACAAAGTGAAAAAGCAACCCATGGAATGAGAGAAAATGTTTGCAAATCATAAACCTGAAAAGGGATTAATATATATCCAAAATGTTTTTTTAAAAAATACATACAATTCAATAGCATGAAATCTAATTAAAAAACAGGAAGAACAGAATAGATATTTTTCCAGAGAAGACATACAAATGGCCAACAGGCACATAAAAAGGTGCTGAACATCATTAATCATCAGGGAAATGCAAATTAAAACCACTATGAGGTATTACTTCCCACCTATTAGAATACTTATTAACAAAAAGATAAGAATTTAATCATATATCTCATGGAAACATTCAAAAATTAAATTTTATTTGTGTATTTTTAAATGTAGACAACAATAGTAAGATTGACTCTGAATTTCTGGGACCTACACAATCATATGATTGTATTACCTCCTATGTTTTTTTTTCTTTTTTTTTTTAAGGTTTTGTTTATTTGACAGAGAGAAACACAGCCATAGAGGGAACACAAGCAGGGGGAGTGAGAGAGGGAGAAGCAGGCCTCCTGCCAAGCAGAGAGCCCAATGTGGGACTCGATCCAGGGTCTCTGGGATCATGACCTGAGCCGAAGGCAGCCGTTTAATCAACTGAGCCACCCAGGCGCCCCCTCCTATGTTAATACTACAGAAATAATTGCCCTATACCATGATGATAAAGGTATAATTTCTTCTTTTCTTTTTCCCGAAGATTTTATTTATTTGAGAGACAGACAGCGAGTGAGAGAGAGCATGAGGAAAGAAGGTCAGAGGGAGAAGCAGACTCCCTGTAGAGCGGGGAACCCAATGTGGGACTCAATCCCAGGACTCCAGGATCCTGACCTGAGCTGAAGGCTGTGGCTTAACCAACTGAGCCACCCAGGTGCCCCCAAGTTGTAATTTCTTATATTTAATTAATATCATCTTGATATGAATGGATATTTTAATGCAAAAAGAAAGAATAAAGATTAACAACTTCAAGAGTAAAGTCTTTCTCTCCCTCCCTTCTTCCTTCCTTCATTCTTCCTTTCTTCTATTCTTGTTTATTCTGATCAAATCATTCTATTTGTCTTTTCTACCAGCAAAAATACTACACACACACACACACACACACACACACACACACACACACGAAAACACACATCTGTGTAAGCCATCCTGCAACTAAACATTTTATATGTCTCTGACTAATAAACTAGGATTAATACATACCATGATGAGAGAAAAAGAGTTAAATGTAAATTATCTTAATGTCAGATAAGATAGTTATGGCTATACCTAAAGCACACTAAAGGGGTTAGAGGAGATGAAAGCATTGTAACTTTTAAAAATTTTGACTGAGGGGATAAGAAAAAGAAAAGATTGATGTATCATTTACCATAATCAGATGTCAGAATAAGCTTGGGTCATATAGTAAACACCATGTCTTTTTTATCATGAAGGCATGATGATCATGAATTTTGGTAGGGTAATTAAATGCGCTAAAGAGGGATGGTTTTACTTTAACATATTTGGAATGTTTAAATTAATCCCCTCAGGAATGACCTGAGAGAATCTCATGACATCGATTAATTTCTTAAGATGTATGATTACCTGGGGTGCCTGGGTGGCTCAGTTGGTTAAGCCACTGATTTTGGCTCAGGTCATGATCGTGGAGTCCCAGGATCGAGTCCCACATCGGGCTCCCAGCTTCGCAGAGAGTCTGATTTTCCCTCTGACCTTCTCCACTCTCATGCTCTCTCTCATTCACTCTCTCTCAAATAAATAAATAAAATCTAAAAAATAAAAAAATGTATGATTACCTGCCTAAAACTAACATGAAAATATAGTGCATAAATAATCACATTATACATATATCATCTCATGAATAAACACAAGTTCACTAATATTTCTTTCACTGTGTCTATTCCCATTTTTATTGAAGATGATCATCTGTTTCAAGCAATTACCCTGGCCCTCAGAAACTGACAGTCTAAGGCGCCTGGGAGGCTCAGTGGGTTAAAGCCCTTGCTTTCAGCTCAGGTCATGATCTCAGGCTCTCTGCTCAGCAGGGAACCTGCTTCCTCCTCTCTCTCTGCCTGCCTCTCTGCTTACTTGTGATCTCTCTCTGTGTCAAATCAATAAATAAAATCTTAAAAAAAAGAAAAAGAAGCTGATGATCTAGCCAACTAGTATGGAATATACATATACAAATGTAGATTAAGATATGGAGGGGGAGAAAAAGAATAAGATAGATGCCAGAATGATAGAGTATTAAAATACATATATTTTTATTTTATCAATTCAATGAAGAATCAATATAATGAGACTAAAATTTTCTATCTCCATTATGGTAAAATTGACAAAATTGTAAGATATTTAAAGTGTGCAAGGTGATGATTCAATATATGTATACTGTACACTGTAAAAGGATACCCCCATCATGAATTAACACGTTCCTCATTTCACATATTTACCTTTTCTGTGTGTGTGTGAGAACATTTAAGTCCTAATTTTTTAGCAAATTTCAATCATAAAATGCAGTGTTAGAGACCAGAGATACAGGCAGGACCCACCACATAATTTGTGGTCACCAGTTCAAAATAAAAATGCAGAATCCCTTGTTCAATATTATTAAAATGACAATAGAATATTAAACCAAGTATGGGGGCCTTCCAAGCATGGGTGCTATTCAACTGCCCACGTCATACATCCATTAAACAAGCCTTGTATACACTTGTTTATGATCTTGTATATTTTTTATGGGTCAGATTAAAGTAATTATTCATCCAAATCTCATTCGCATTCTAGAACCACGTGGTGAGACAATATTTATTTCAGGGGATCTGTCTCTTGAGATTATATGGCCAACTGCCCACAAGTTATAGCTAAGTAATTTAGACCAAAAAAAAAATAACAAAAATATACTAGAAGAATTTCAGGTCTATTGGTATAAACAGATTTCTTAAATAATACATAAATAAAAATATAATTTTAAAACTAAAAGTCACAAAATATTCTTTTAGCAAGTTATTATATTAGAAGCTTTTTACCACATATTATTTGAACAATACTGTATTACAAATCTTGAATGGTCCTTTAATTTAGTGTCTTTTTACTTTTACTTATATCATTCCAAAAATATATTTATTTCTATAACAGGTATTTAAAAAAAGAAGTCAATAATTTAGGTCAGGCTTCAATCCCATATTTTCTAGGAAGACTGCACGCATATCATTGAAGTCAAAGGAACTTGCCTCTGAACTCCAAAAACTTGCCTCTGAACTCCAAAAACTTGCTGCCTATACCACTCAACATATTCTGTCTCCTATCACAATTATTTTCTTTTCTAGATTGTAAACTTCTGGGGCCAAACATGTCTTAAGTGCCTTTATAAAAATCACAACACCTAAAAAACAAGTCTTAAACATAAAAGGTGTGCAATATAATAGCCCTGTATAGTTCTATCTTGAGTAGATAAACAAATGAACCTGGTTTAAAATGCTGTGTACTACCTTCTATAGAGAAGATCAAGACGATCAAATATAATTGTCAGTATGTAGACAGTTTCTTGAATATGCTACTGTGGTTACTTTGTTCAGAAAGACTGAATTTAGTTTGGCTTTCTGTAAAGGCTAAACTACAAAAAATTAAAGTATTGCATTTCCCCCAATCTTTTTATATATCCTTAAGCTTTCTTCTAAATTATTTTTGCACCAGAAAAAACAACATATTTTCTGTAATTACAGTAATTTATACCAAGAATTTTGGTGAAAAGAAATCCAACTTAAAAATACCCATTTTTAATATTTACTTATATTTTTACATATATGTCCTATAATTTAATGATATTGATGCCTTCCATTCAAATATTTTGTTTTCATCTTGAAATATGAGTATTCAAACAAATTTAAAAGAAATAAGAATGAAATATCCAATCCATAAAAGCTTACTGTACATATTTTGAAATGGATATGTTTATAGTTCTATGATGCTTTATTAATTTAGTCCTTCAATCTTTTTTTTGTTCTTTCCTTCCTTCTTCCCTATCTACCATTCTTCTTTTCAAATATAATGATTTAATCTAAAAGGTATTAATTAAATCTAAACAAGGTAGATTATAAGAGGAAGCAGTAGCATAGGATATTGCTTGCAGTCAGTAGAAACCACAGCAACTTTGAACTTGTTTTCCCTAGAGAACTTTTTCAAACAACCCTCCCCAGTGTCCTCCTAAAATCTTTTTTTTTTTTAAGATTTTATCTATTTGGCAGAGAGAAACACAGCCAGAGAGGGAACATAAGCAGGGGGAGTGAGAGAGGGAGGAGCAGGGAGCCCGATGCAGGGCTCGATCCCGGATCTCCGGGATCATGACCTGAGCCGAAGGCAGTCGCTTAACCAACTGAGCCACCCAGGCGCCCCTAAAATCTTTTTTAAAAAGTTTTTTTTTTTAGGGACACATGAGTGGGTCAGTCAGTTCATTGTCTGCCTTCAGCCCAGGTCATGAGCTCAAGGTCTTGGGAATGAGTCCCACATGGGGCTCCTTGTTCAGTAGGGAGCCCATTTCTCCCTCTGCCTGCCACTCTCCCTGCTTGTGCTCTCTCTCTCTCTCTCTCTCTCTCTAACAAATAAATAAATAAATAATCTTTAAAAAATGTGTTTTTTTTAGCATACACTTTAATATTAGTTTCAGGTATACAATATAGTGATTCAACAGCCCAAGTGTCTATTGACTGATGAATGGATAAAGATGTAGTATATATATTGCTTGCAATATATACAGCCTAAATTCTTTTTTTTTTTTATTGTTACTAAAATTTTTTTTTCCAGTGTTTCAAGATTCATTCCCCATTCCCCACACCCAGTGTTCCACGCTTTGGCAGAAGGAAAGCAAATGGGAACTAGGGTAATCTAGGGAGGGAAACGAAACAACAGAGATTTTGAACACAGAAACAAACTGAGGGACTTGGAGGGAGGGGGGTGGAGGGATGGGAGAGCCTGGTGGTGGGTACTGGGGACACCTATACAGCCTAAATTCTTATAAAAGTTAACCTTCTCTTTGGCTCTTTGGACTTGCCTATGGCTCACCATACGTTGCATGTCCCAAATTGCAATTCCTTTGCTATTCCTAAAAAGGTCATTTTGCTAGTAAAATAAACAGCTATTTTATTTTGGATGGCAACTGGAATAAAACTTATATGGTATCTCTACCTCCCTCTCTCCCCCCCCAAAAAAATCTTATTGCATTGTATTCATCCTTATTATTCTGATGATGTGAGGAAATAAAATGCCTATATGATGATATGAAGGGAATTGAACAATATAGGCATTGTGACATAGCATTAGGCTACAAATGACCTAACAATTTGTATATTCATATATTGAGGTACAATTGATACCTCAATAAATTGAAATTGTATATATTTAAGGTATACAACTTGATCTGATATATATATGTACACATACTTACACACTGCAAAATGATAACCCATATTAAGCTAATTAACATATCCATAGTAGTAGAATGCCATTAAAATTACATATACATCTATATATATAATAACAGAAAATAGTCTATAATCAAGATACTCTTCCTGCTATAAGCTACACCTAAAAGTACGCTACATCTGTGTATGTGTTTTCTACAATACTATTTGTAAAGTTAGTCTATAAACTTGTTTCAGTTGCACTATGTAGACATCTCCATATTTCCACTATGCAATTCCTGATAACTAAACATTAAAGTTACAGCCTGTTCAGTCTCACATGAATGGACACAGCCATATCTATTTTACAAGCTGATGATATTTCCTTCACTGAAAAGTTGTCTACAATTACGTTAGCTACTATAAAAATTTTTTCTTTCCATTTGTTGCTGTATACTTCATCCCATTGCTTCTCATCTCAGGCTTTTCTTCATCCAGATTCTTTTTCTTTCCTTATCACCCCTCAATTATCCTTCAAATACTACCCAGCTTGAAGATTCTGACCTAGACCCCACCCCAGTGCTCCCACCTACCAGAAAGATTTGTCTCTATATTGCTTTCCTGCATTGCACAGCACCATCATCCTCCCCAAATGTAAGTGGACCTCCCTCATTGAATTCATCACACTGTATTGAATTTATCTTGTTTTTCTGTATTTCCCATTAGTTGTAAACTAGCTAAATTCAGGGCTCATATATTGATTATTTCTGCATCTCTCACACCGTGAGCAGTAAAGTTTCTGTCATTTAGTACATTTTTTCTAAAAGTCCATTGAATTTAAAATACCTTGGGAACATTGCTTCCGTATGAAAATAATTGAAGAATTATTTGGTAAACTACATCAAAGAGAAGAAGCCAAATGTCAGTAAGATTATGTTTTAAAGTGTGACAAACAGTATTTCTCTAAAAAGAGTATGCTTTTCTACATGAAATCTACCAAAGTATTAATCTTGCCAGCTGCTCTTTGAAGGACAGCTCCTATTCCATTCCAGTCTACATGGTTCAAGTAGATCTGATCCAATCTCCTGTTTCAAGATTTAAGTATAAGATCCACGTCTTCTCAATCACAGTACTCTGTCCTCTCTTCCACTCCAGCCTCAATTCCTCATTGATTCAGGAATGGGCAGGGACTCAAGGCTGTTCAGTCAAACTCTCCTTGAGATTTCAGCTGGCAATACAAGAAAAAAGGCTTTCTTTCACTAGTACTGCTAGCTGTGAGTTCTCTGGGGCTATAAAGATCATATAAACTCAGAGTTTTCAGGGACTATTTCTACTGCCACATACATATTGTAGACTGTAACTGACACAGAGGAAATCAATGCCAAGCACAGAGACAGAATATTCTATAGCACAGAGCCCACACACCTCCCTGAATTTTGCTGATTAGACAAGAATGGGCATCTATCCTAAAGACACTCAGCCTTGAGACGGCCTAGAATGGAGAGGTTTTGGCCAAACAGCCTACCCAGTTACAGTCTCTTTTCAGGAATCTGCAAAATGTACATGGATAAACATAAATCATTACAGGAGTTAGGACTTTAAGAATACACACATGAGTTCAGGAGACAAGAGGGGTTATGGCAGGCCAGGAGAGAAATTATGAATAAATAGAAGCTAACCAGTAAATAGACCTACTCAGAGGAAAACATTAAGAGTGACCATTTGCAAAGGAGAATAAAAGTGAGAAAAAAATCAAAATCACTCACAATTATAAAGTATTTATACTATGTCCCAGCACCCTTCTAAGCATTTTAAGCAGATTATTTCATTTAGTATGGCAGCCATACTGCAAACATTCTTTCATACCTTCTGCATTAATTGAGCTCCTACCATACACCAGACACTATTCTGGGATTCCAGAGTACAGTTATTGAAGCAAAAAATAGTTATTTGAAATCTTTCCATTTATGCTGTATCACCTAAATTCTAATACACTACCTGGGATAGCAAATTATTATTAATTAGTATAGGTTATTGAATGAAGTAACAAGGGAAGAAGTAAATTAAACATTAAACTATTAAACATTTGATTATGTACCAGGGATTGTGCTCCTTTCCTTGATTTAACTTTTATCCTTTAAGTCACACAGCTATGCTCTAAAAAATGAACTAAGACATGCAAGTTTTCTAATATACCTTCTTTTTCTAATTCTGACTAGATAATAACTTGAATTGCTTTTTCTTTTTTAATAAAACTTGTCCATGATAAATTGGAAAAAATGAAATGAGAGCTGAAGAGATTACTTCCATCACTGTACATTTTTAAGTAACAGATCTTTGAGGAAAGCCTTGGCATTGCCTTTCCCAATGATTATATAAATGGCCTTAGTGAATAATAAAAAAGACTCATAAAATTATTAGCTGTGAAAACAATTTTCTATTGCTTATCTTACTTGAAATTAAATTTTCTATAGTTTAATACTTCAATTTTCTGAAAATGGCTTTAGAATTTTAACCAGTTCATAACATCAACAAATGTTTCACTTTCAGTATGTGTCCACTTTCAGTGTAATTCTGATAGGCTTCAATTTCATTGTGATAAACTCATGTTACAGTTAAGAACCTATCTTCTGCAGATTTCACAATTCTATAGTTACTAATTGTTATGATATTTGTTTGCTCAGAGTGTTAGCTACCCAAATTAATTTCCAGGTAGTAAACTAAATAGCCTATCATATTCAGTCAAATAATTATTTAATTATAGCTGATTATTTTTTAAAAATTATTTATTAGAGAGAGAGAGAGAGCATGATGGAGGGAGGGGCAGAAGGAGAGAGAAAATCTGGATCAGATTCCATGCCAAGAATGGAGCCCAACTCAGGGCTCAACATCATGACCCTGAGATCATGACCTGAGCCAAAAATCAAGAATCAGACATGTAACTGAATGAGTCACCCAGGCACCCCTATTTAGTCTTTATTTTCTATTCATATAGTATAAAAATACAAAAGACATAATTTTGTAGTGTATATTAGAAAATGTCAGCAAAAAAGTAGAGCAGTATATTATATTACCAATTATGCTACAAGCCACTGTTCAATTTGGGATGAGCTCTTACGTAGCTTTTAGCTTTTCACCTATAAAATAAGAATTCTATCTGAAAAAGGCAAATGTGAGGAATAACTATTTTATTTAGATGATGAAAAATGTTAGGTAATATGTAAATGATAGATTCTACCATGTTGTAACTTTCCATATTTGAAAAAGTGTACATTATTTTAGCAAATAATTACTATAGTTTTATTTATCATCCTCCATTAAAATTCTTTTTGTAGTGTAAGCATATGGTAGGAAATATCCAAGTGTTTCTATTAGTTTTTAGACTTACTGAGCCCTTTAAAAGTACATTTCTTTCTCTGGAGTGTGAATATAATTTTGCATCAATAGAGTCATATTGAATTTTTTAAGAAAAAAATATTTAAATAACTTGCTAAAGAAATTTAAGTTGGCAAGAGGTATGCAAAAGTTCATTAGATAAAAAAAAATATTAGGACAGCTTTTCATTTTACCCAAATAATGTGTTTTCTTTTGCATGTATTATCTGAGATAGAAAAGTTGACATTTCTACGGAGAAAAGATTTTACCATTTCAATGATAAGGAAAGAGGAAGCTTTACAGTTTCTGTGAAGGAGAGTTTTACAGAGTAAATATAAAATAGAGAAATACATTGTGGTCATAAGTGATTCCCCTCATGAAGGCAACAACTCCACTAAGTTAATTTGATTTTAAGAACTTCCATGCGCACCACACACACACACACATGCACACACACACACACACACACACACACACACAAATGATGATGCTCCAAACCAAAGTTGTATCAAAATGTTATCAAAACATAGCATGCAAATTTTCATGGAAGAAGATTACTGATTTTGCAAAAGAGAGCAGGAAATATGGTGGAGCTCTTTCACTCGTATTATGTTGGTGCCTTCTACATAGGGTTATTATATTCAATGATTATGATAAACTGGAAAAAAATATCAAATAAGCCCCTTTAAGTCCATTTATTTTAATGGTGGGTTTATGCAGCCCAATTTGGGTTTCTTACCCTTGACTAGACATACAGCAAGATACACAAGCATTTGGGAAAAACTGTAGGGTACCAGTTTTGAAGGTACAATTTTCCTATAACATATAAAGTATACTTTTCCTCTGAAGGAGTTGCCTATATCACTTTTTTTATGGAGTTCATTTCTTTCTACGCTCTCAAACAGTTTCTAAAATTTAATACTTTAGCATCATATGAAACAATTATTTTGCCAGAACTGTTTATTTACCAATATTTCTTTAAGGTAAAAACTATTTCATAAAATACTAATTTTGAATATCATTTTATTCCTAAACAATTGCTTAAAATGGAAATAGGGAGAGCCATGCCATCCATGTAGTTTTATCCACTGGCCTACTAGTTGTTGCTTTGCCTACTCCAATTTATTATTAATTTCCAGTATCAGATTTCAAATGTAAGTGAGCACAGCATTCCAAGACGCCAGGCTCATTCTATCTTCATGCAACTCCTCAGCAAAGGCTTGCTTTTTGTGTAATTGATGTCACATTAGCATTGGATACCTACCAATATGTGAACAGGAGGAAATAATGGCTTTGAAGTAATTAACCCATTATTTGTCCTGTATTTTTCTTCACAAAAAACAGATTTTCACCTATAGTTTTTACATCATGGAAGGGCTAGATATATTGAAAAGCATAGATAATCTGTTAACCCCTCTGACTGTTGTGATCGAAATATCCAAACCAGCACCATCCAAAGCAATGTAATGCAAACCATACATGTAATTAAAAAATGTATAGTAGCCACATTTAAACAGCTAAAAACAAGCAGAATTAATTTTAATAAAACACTTTTTTAAAAGATTTTATTTATTTGACAGAGAGAAATACAGCCAGAGAGGGAACACAAGCAGGGGGAGTGAGAGAATGGAGAAGCAGGCTTCCCGCCGAGCGGGGAGCCAGATGTGGGACTCGATCCCGGGGTCTCCGGGATCATGACCTGAGCCGAAGGCAGTCGCTTAACTAACTGAGCCACCCAGACGCCCATTAATAAAACACTTTTTGTAATGCAAATATAAATTTTCATTTCAACATGAAATCATATTTAACAATTGAGATTGTTTACATTTTTAATACCAAGTTTTTAAAATCCATTGTATAGTCTACACTTAGAGCACATTTTAATTCCTGTTAGCCACATTTCAAGACATCTGTAGCCATATGTGGTTAGTAGCTGCCCTACTGGACGGCCATATATAAAAGAAAGCTTCCCTGAAGAATTGAACATATATTTTGGGATTGCATATGATTGCAAGAGCTTGATATTTTAAATTAGGAATTACATAGAGGACATTAGGAGAAAGAAGAGTAAAATGAAGTGGGGAATCAGAGTGGGAGACAAACCATGAGAAACTACGGACTCAGAAACAAACTGAGGGTTTCAGAGAGGAGAGGGGTGGGGGGGAGGGGCTAGCCTGGTGATGGGTATTAAGGAGGGCACGCATTGCAAAGAGCAGGAGGTGTTAAATGCAAATAATGAATCATGGAAAACTACATCAAAGACTGATGAAGTACTGTATGGTAGCTAATATAATTAAATAAATAAGTTTTCAACTGAGAATAATAGATGTCTTTATTTTCCCACAAGAACATCATCTTCTGTGCCTTCAAGACCATTGTTCATGCAACATTATGTAAAGGATTCTCCATTTTACCTCTAGGATGCTTCTCAGAGCTAATGATATGCAATCTGGAAGCTTTGGTACTCATTCTTGGGCAAAGACAACATGTCACATTGCTGAATAAGGTTTATCCTGTAAAAGGATAGCCTGATTTCAGAGCTGTTAAAATATGTTTTTAAAAAGTAAAATTTAGGGATGCTTGGGTGTCTAAGTCTGTAAGCATCTGCCTTCAGCTGAGGTCATGATCCCAGGGTTCTGGGATGGAGCCCGCCTTGATCTCCCAGCTCAGCGGGGAGCATACTTCTCCCTCTGCCTCTACTTGCTATTCTGCCTGCTTGTGCTCTCTCTTTCTCTGTCAAATAAATAAATACATACATCTTTTTTTTTTAAGTGAAATTTAGAGTTAATGGAATAAGCTACTTCATAATAAGGAGATAGGCACACACACAAACATAAACACACAAAGAACATATGTATGTTATATCATTAATTAAAATGTAGTTCTTACTGTATGTTCAAATAAAAAAAGAAGAAAAATGAAGGCTTCTTCTCTGGCCAAATTTTCTCTTCCCTTTGGATGAGTTTTAACAAGTTTTATCTTAGATATTGTCCATAAAGTTTGACACCTACATATCTAGACACACCTACACAGCTATAATGAGTGTTTAAATTTCAAAGAGAATATCTGTGAGAGCATCAAACTTTAATGCTATATGCATTTCCTAATTTGCCTTATCTGTTTAACTTTGTTTTTCTACTTTCTCAAATTAGCTTCCAAGTTAAGCACAGACAAAAGGACAGAAACTACTGGATAATTTGGAACGTTGGAAAAATAAAATTATTTCTTGGATTTTGTAAAAAAATCTGGTTAAAATATTATATTCATGATTTAAAGGAACCAAATATTTGGAACAATGGAACAATATTTTCTTTGAAAGTGTATTTTTTAATAAATGTTTTGTATTTCCCTAAAATGATAAGGAATAGTACATAAAATTGCAAAGAAGAAAGGATCTTGAAATAATATAGTCCTGTAACTACAATTTATAATGAAAAGTTGAGTTCCAGTCATGAGGAGTGCCTCCCCAAAGACCACCACACTGTCATGACTAGCACACTGGGGACTTCTTAGTTCTATG
>PITA01009903.1:0-17923 GCA_004023965.1 Spilogale gracilis
TTTTTTTTTTTTGAAGATTTTATTTGTTTACTTGACAGAGACAGAGATCACAAGTAGGCAGAGAGGCAGGCAGAGAGAGAGAGAGGAGGAAGTAGAATCCCTGCTGAGCAGAGAGCCCAATGCGGGCCTCGATCCCAGGACTCTGAGATCATGACCTGAGCTGAAGGCAGAAGCTTAACCCACTGAGCCACACAGGCACCCCAGACTCTGTCTTTTTTTTTTTTTTTTTTAAATATTTTGTTTATTTGACAGAGAGAAACACAGCTAGAGAGGGAACACAAGCAGGGGGAGTGAGAGAGGGAGAAGCAGGCTTCCTGCTGAGCAGGCAGCCCGATGTGGGACTCGATCCCGGGTCTCTGGGATCATGACCTGAGACGAAGGCAGTTGCTTAACCAACTGAGCCACCCAGGCGCCCCCACATTCTGTCTTAATCATATGTATTTATCCATATATATTCTTATATATAATTCTTAAATGTAAGAAATATTAATAATCAATTTAAATCCTAATAAGATATATTAGATTATTTTGAATAGAGTATAAGCATGTGACAAATGATTTACAGATTTTTAAATGTGCTTGCTTATTTCTAACAACCAAATGGGAATATTAGGTTCTATGGCTCTATGTAGTGGTAGGTTTTATCCTAACTACACTTTTAATTGAGTAGTCAACATTAAATTAAGTGTCTATGGCATGTTAACTCAGTGACAGCAGGAAACAACTCAAGTTGCCTTGGAGGTTCATTTAATTACTTGGTGGGAGCCAACTAACTAATATAATTGTAATACTTTAGGAAAAGAGAGGAGGAAATTACCAGAATAAGGATAGTCAGAAAAGAGTAAAACAGGCATTGAAATGAAAACACACAAGGCACAGAATCAGCGGTGAACACACATACATACACAAATGCTTTAGAAGTTGTAGAGACCTGGAGGATGGAGGCAAGAGATCAAGCAACCATTGATGAGACCAAGAAAGGAGATGGACTGAAGTTACTAAATGAAGAAAAAGCAGATTATTGTGCGGCTAAGAGAAAATACAACTGTGTAAGTACAAAGAGAGTTGGGACTGGCCCATAACCTAAAAATGGCAACCGGAGCAACACTATGCTGACAGAAATTACTGTCTAGATAAACCGGTTGTTTATTTGTTTATTCATTTCTTTAAACTACATCCTCCACTGAAACGACTTTCAACCAGCTTTCAAAATCCATAGATGGCAAAATCACCAGGCAAGAATGAGTGAAGGAAAATCATGGTGAAGAAAAGGTGAAGCTGTAGAGTATGCTAGTAAGCAGCATACTTGCCACAGTCCTTTTCATGCTCCCAGGAAGCAAAGCAAACAGGAACATGTGATCTGTTACAAGATTCCCAGGGCCATAAGGAAACAACCCAGCTGCCCACCAGCAGCACACGGGTTGAGGCTTCAGTGAAATTTATCTTATGTGTTTTTAATCAAGAGAACAGACTGTGTGATGGAGTAGATGACACTTTCAATGTCATTTCTACAATAACGATGATATAAAATTCTGAGTGATGTTACCATAATTTCACTCAGTTCAGTCCAAATTGTAACTGCATAAATAGTTCAGAAAAACCAATTATGCAAATGATCCAGATAAGACACTCCCAGATGGTCTGGCTTATCCAAGAGCAAAATTTAGAATATCCAGAGAACATCATATCCTTTAGATAATCCTCAGTGAATAATCCTCAATGAATTATTTTCACAACAAATAAATCACACATTAGAAAGTCTTTGGTAATCTAGTCATTATTTACCCAGAGATCATTTGACAAATAGTTTCTGTGTAGAACATGCAGGCAATTAATTAGATGTTTTCTAAACCAGGCTACTCATGATTAAATAATGTCTACTTACCTTAGTTTCTTCTAGTGTCCCCCCTTTTTTTTCCTCTAGGAGATTTATTCCATTTTATAAAAACATGAAAGAGAATTATTCTTAGGTATAGCTCCCTGGGTTGTTTAGATTTGTTTATAGGGTAATTCTGAAAATGCTATCAACTTAGAGAGATTACAAGTGTGCTTTATTCTCACTAAAATAAGTATCTGAAGTCAAAATCCCCAAACTCTAGCTTCTAAGTACGTTTCCTTTTTCCCCCACTGTAGGTGGAAACAGCTCAACTGACCTAAAGAAGTAATACCATCTCATGGAGAATAGCTCATGCTACAGATCTCTGACAGGAACATTTAAATGAACTCTGGGAGTACAGCGCCTAAACAGGAGCAAAGCAGGAGCAAAACAGAAGCAAAATCAGGAAACCCACCAAAGCTAAAGTGTCTTAAAGTAGAACACATTACACTTGCGGGTAGCTCATTCTAGACTGTGCACATATGAATCTCCGGGCTCAGTACAGCACAGTCTTAAGTACTCTGCAGCCCATAGCCTTGCTAGAGAGACACCCCCAGTTAACGGTTATAAAATGTTACCTCAAATCAGCAGCTTTCCCCGTCTTGTTAGTACACATAACCTCTCTGGTCTGATATCCAATCTGGATGTCCCAATATTTGTTCTCTTGTCGGTTCTGTCTATTTCTGTTTCTCTTTTTCTTAATAAGTTCGCGGGCTTCTGGATCCTTCACTCCTTTTCCTCGCTCCTTCTCCCGGTCTTTATTCTTCCCACGTCTCCTTGCTTGTCTCACCTGTCTTGAGTGGGGCATCGAGCACGTGCTCCAAGGACCCACGTGCAGGCTGTACATGCTCTCTTCATCTTCACAGGGGCTAGACTGGCACACCTGAAACTCCGTCAAGTTTGGGCAGCCAGAACCTCCAAACTGCGGGGGCGCTACCACGTGACGTGTCCGGTGCTGGAGCCCACTGCCACACGTCTTGGAGCATTCGGACCAGGCAGAAAACTCTGACACAATGCAGTCTTGCTGGCAGGGGATGAGGCAGGCCTGTTCCAGGAGAGGTTTGGGCTCAAAGTACTCACAAATGATATCCTCTGCAGGAATGTCCTTTTCTTTCTGGAGGCACATTATCTCTCTCACCTGAATGCCCTCCTCCCCTTTAATGCACTCAAGGGGTTTCTCCAGGCTTTTGGAAATCACGGGCTGACACTGATTCCAAGGTCCCAGGCTCCAGTCATACAACTCCTTGTGCCAGTCACACACTTTGAAACAGATCTGCTGGTTACTGGGTCTCTCGGCCTGCTTACAGTTTGTATGTAACGTCGTCCAGCCTTCCACATGAGCACACCACACAGCCCGGGTCTGAATGCCTCCTGGCCCACATTCATCTCCCATGCATCGGCCCCAAGGACCTGAAAATGATACAAGAGTTAACGGTGCCACTAGAAGAAAACCATACGTTACTTCCCTTTCCAAAAAACCATTTCAATGTCTAGTACATTAACTTCCCTGAAGTGTTATAAAGTAGGTCTCTGCACACAAGTGTTGGAAGGTAAAGATCAGCACTCAGTGTTTTTGCAAAACGAGAAGTGTGTCAGAGAGTCTACATCAGGTAACCGCCGGGACAAGTTCACTTTGGGTCCTTTTGGGATTATTAAAGTTTTTTTTTTTCTTTAGATAAAGAATGCTTGCTTGTAAAGGACATCAGAAATCCACAACAGTGAAAACACATGACCCGTGCCTCATAACCATCGAGTCAATGTCAGTAACAGGCTAGCCAAATGGCCTCTGGTGAAGAACTCTATCTCCTACAGGCTCTTCTCCTGAGCAATTAAGGATTCTGGAGAATGTGTTCTTCTCTACCTCATTTTCTAATGCTCTACCTACTATGATTGCACGAGTGTAGCGGGTGTCTATGTGGGCACTGATGGAAGTGTCTACTGGCTGGGAAGCAAAATTAGGAAGGGGAAAAAATCTTTCAAGCACATTTTGCCTTTAAATTTACCCCTCTAATTTTTTCTCATCTCCCCACTGAAGTATAAAGATGGACAAGAGAATTAAAATTTAACTAGAGAACTTCTGTGATTTTTCTGAACATTGAAGGGTTTTTTGGAGTTTTATCAATTTATTTCCTAAAATAGAAACTATTTCGGATCATTGAGCTGTTTTATGAAACACTTAAGTCAGTGGCTTTAGTATGACGTGTGAGCATTTTACCTTAGACTCCTTCTTAGCATAAATTGAAACCTACTTATTTGCACATATTTCTTTTTTTAAGGTACAATAGGATTTTCAGTCTTTAACAGACATCTCAGTTTATGAAATCGAGTATTATATCATTTTGGAATTTTTTAAAAAAACAAAATGATCATATATAATTACGTGATTTTCAAAATACGGCCCATGGAACTCGAGGAATCATTTGACATAGAGCATCTTCAATAGGGTGTATTGGGAAGTGAGGGCCAATATATAGCATTGGACTCTAAGGTCTCCAACCCAACTCTACTGCTTTTCTCCATCATTCCTGTTTCTATAAGAGAAGCTCCATTACTATTATTTTAAACACATGTTGAAATTATGCACAAGATACTGTCTGACAAGAGGTTTCTGCTGTTGAAAAGTAAAAACCATGAAATGAAACAAATAGATTCACTCCACTGATGAGGAAAACAGGTGACAAGAAGGGGAAGTGATTGGCTAAGTTCACATCTTAAATGAGTAACAAAACCATCCTGGATTTCAGAATCTTGTTCTTTCAGTTTTATGATTTATCCCATACTTTAGAGCTTGAGACTTAAATGCATCTATGCAAAATAATTAATCTAGAAAGAGTGAAATAAGAAGAATGTGTTCATCACATGTAAACATTTAATTTTAACTAGAAACGTTTACAATTTGAGGATGCCAACTTCATTACAAATGGAATAATCGTGTTGTAACTATGATAATATTTTCAGTCAATATTTTTATGAACTTATCATTATTGCATGAAAATAAGAATTGGATATGTGGCATATCCATATCATTACTTTAAGAAGTTCACATGTAGGGGCGCCTGGGTGGCTCAGTTGGTTAAGCCACTGCCTTCGGCTCAGGTCATGATTCCGGAGACCCAGGATCGAGTCCCACATCGGGCTCCCTGCTCGGCAGGAAGCCTGCTTTTCCCTCTCTCACTCCCCCTGCTTGTGTTCCCTCTCTAGCTGTGTTTCTCTCTGTCAAATAAATAAATAAAATCTTTAAAAAAAAAAAAGTTCACATGTAGAGAATTACAAGGGCTTAAAATACATCTAGGGAAATAGTCTTCCCAAAGTGCTAATGTCAAAACGTTATGAGCTAAGAAAGTCAGTGAGTTTGTTATATCTGTCAACACACAATATCTGATGGTATTTTAATCTTAGTTTTAATTTTTCAAAGGGAACTATATACTTATAAATGTGTTGATGGTCTTAGAGACTGCCTAAATATTCAGTCTGAGAGTCACAGAAACTCTCAATAAAGTCTCAATAAAGTAATACAATATGTATAAAATTTTAGAATTACTTGCACATGTCTTGGTATTTTTTCCTCCTCCCTATTGTGCTGAAACAAAACTGTAACCTTTATTTCCCACTCTAGGCACAGAATATAAACGTACCTTTTTGTTGGACCATCAAGTTAGTAGCAAGCTAAATTCCATTAAGTCTACATTTCAAAACAGAAGTGTCTTGAAATAACTCAAGAGTCTAAATCCCAGATGCAATTCAGGAGAACTCCTTGATATTTTATTGTTTTTCCAATCTTTGATATCAATTATGAGATCAGACTGATGAACTGGATTAGGACTATTAAGAAACTAGGCTTTTAAAAAAGTTTTTATTTAAATTCCAGTTAGTTAACATACAGTATAATATTAGTTTCAGGAGTGCAACTGAGTGATTCAATACTTGCATATAACACTGGGTGATCATCACAACAAGTACACACCTTAAACCCTATCACCTATTTAACCTATCTCCTCACCCACTTACTCTCTGGTAAGCATCAGTGTGTTCTCTAGAGTTAAGAATCTGTTTCTTGGTTTCTCTCTCTCTCTCTCTCTCTCTCTCTCTCTCTCTCTCTCATCTCCTTTTCCCTATGCTCATTTGTTTTATTTCTTAATTCCACATTTAAGTGAAATCATATGGTATTTATCTTCCTTTGACTTATTTCACTCAGTATGATATTCTCTAGCTCCATCTATGTTGTTGCAAATGGCAATATTTCATTCTTTTTTATGGCTAAATAATATTACATTGTACATATACACCACATCTTTATCCATTCATCAGTCAATGGGCATTTGGACCCTCTGCATAAGTTGGCTACTATAGATAACACTACATCGGTGTTCACGTATCCCTTCAAATTATTATTTTTGTATTTCATGGGTAAATACCTAGTAGTTCAATTGCTGCTTTGTAGGGTAGTTCTATTTTTAAGTTTTTGAGGAACTCCACACTGTTTTCCAGGGTGGCTACACCAGTTTGCATTACAACCAACAATGCAAGAGGGTACCCCTTTCTCCACATCTTTGAAGTGAGGTTAGAAGGAACATAACTCAACACCATAAAGGCCATATAAGAAATACCATAGCTAACGTCATCCTCAATGGAGAAAAACAGAGTTTTTTCTCTACAGTCAGGAACAAGACAGGGATGTCCGCTCTCACCAGTGTTATTTAACATAGCTCTGGAAGTCTTGGCCACAGCAATCAAACAACAAAAAGAAATAAAAGGCATCCAAAACAGCAAGGAAGAAGTCAAATGTTCACTATTTGCAGATGACAGAATAGCCTATGTAGAAACCTTAAAAGACTCCACCAAAAAAACTGCTAGAACTGATACATGAATTCAGTAAAGCTGCAGGATACAAATCAACATATAGAAATCTGTTGCATTTCTATACATCAATAATGAAGTAGAAATAAGAAATCAAGGAATCAATCCCATTTACAATTGTACCAAACATTAAATACCTAGTAATCAACCCAACTAAAGAGGTGAAAGACCTGTATTCTGAAGAGTATAATACACTGATGAAAGAAATTGAAGATGATACAAAGAAATGGAAAGACGTTCCACACTCATGGCTTTGAAGAAAAAATATTGTTAAAATGTCTTCACTACCCAAAACAATCTATACATTTAATGTAATCCCTATAAAAATACTGCCAGTTGGACGCCTGGGTGGCTCAGTGGGTTAAAGTCTCTGCCTTCGGCTCAGGTCATGATCTCAGGGTCCTGGGATCGAGGCCCACATCGGGCTCTCTGCTTAGCAGGGAGCCTGTTTCCTCCTCTCTCTGCCTGCCTCTCTCCCTACTTGTGATCTTTCTGTCAATTAAATAAATAAAATCTTAAAAAAAAAATACTGCCAGCACTTTCTGCAGAGCTAGAACAAGCAATCCTAAAATTTGTACGGAACCACTAAAGACCCTGAATAGCCAAAGCAACCTTGAAAAAGCAAAGCAAAGTTGGAGGCATCATAATTCCAGACTTCAAGTTATATTCCACAGCTGTAGTGATAAAAACAACACGGTACTGGCACAAAAACAGACATAGATTAATAGAACAAAACAGAAAACTCAGAAATGAACCCACAATTATATGGTCAATTAATCTTCAACAAAGCAAGAAAGAATATCCAATAGGGATTAAAAAAAACACCAAGAATAAATAGTCTTTTCAACAAATACTGCTGGGAAGACTGAACAGTAAGATGCAGAAGAATGAAACTGGACCACTTTCTTATACCACACACAAAAACAAATTCAAAATGGAATAAGACCCGAATGTGAGACTTGAAACCATAAAAGTCCTAGAGCAGAACACAGAGAATAACCTCCTTGATATTGGCCATAGAAACTTCTCACTAGATACATCTCCTGAGGCAAAAAAAAAAAAAAAAAAGGAAAACAAAACTTTACTGGGAGTTCAAGATAACAAGCTTCTGCACAGTGAAGACGACAATGGCCAAAAATAGAAGGTAACCTACAAAATGGCAGACGATCTATGCAAATGACATATCTGATAAAGGTTAGTATAAAAATATATAAAGAACTTATAAGATTCAACACCCAAAAAATGCGTAAGCCTATTAAAAAATGGGCTGAAGACATGAACAGACATTTCTCCAAAGAAGACATCCAGATGACCAACAGACACATGAAAAGATGCTCCACATCCCTCAGCAGCAGGGGAAATGCAAGTCAGAAGTACAATGAGATATCACCTCACACCTGTCAGAATGGCTGATATTAATGATACATGAAGCTAGGCTTTTATCCTCAAATTAAAAGCAGCAACAAAAAATTATAGCAGTTATAAATTCGGCACTTAAAAATATTTAACTGGACTTTTAACACAGATTTAGGTACTACGTTAATGGGTATATTTTAACTAATTGATGAAAATTAATATTTTATTACAGAAATCTTAGATACAAAGGGTGAAATGATTTCAGGTCTGCTTGTTGCTGAGTAAGGAAAATACACATACCAAAACCAAACCCCCACAACTACGAGGAACATAACACTAGATAACTAAGTTTGAAAATTACCCTAGAAAAGAAGTGATAAAGATATCAAACTCTTATAAACCAAATTTTAGCTGTAACTCCAGGCTTACATCTAAGTTCATAAAAATGAAAGTGTATGATGGTTACTTGAAAATAACTTATGGTTTACCAACACCAAATTAGGGAGAGTTCCCATTTTACACATTCTTGGAATATCCTATATGTTTCTCACATTATGTTTATCACAATTTCAATGAACTGATTGAATAACTGTTTGCCTGTGATATTAGACTGACTTTTTGGCCACTCATATACAGAAGCTTGCCTGTCTTCTGCAACATTTGGTTTGATCATGTCTTAATTTTCACGGTTGGATTTTGAATTGATTTCAGCAACTATTTTGCTTAGAAAAGAGAAAATTTAGTTTGCAGATCTTAATATTCAAAACATTACATGACTGACATCCATGCCAGTAGAAAAAGAAAGTGAGTTCAAGAAAACTTCTATACTCTTTCATAAACAATGATAATGAGTGCGCATTTCTAAAGTGTAGATAACTAGTAAAAACATACATTCTAAGTACAAATACAATTCCATTCCAATCCAAAAATATTATCATAGATTCCTATTAACCAGCTATTCATAGATAACACAGTTGGGTTTATTTTATTACAAGTATCTTTACATTGAGAACCAGAAGATAAGACATCCCAAGAAAACTCCATGGAGATTGACAAAAAATACTCCCTAGGTAAGGTAAAATAAAATGCATGAAGGCACCAGTGAAAGTAGTGGTGGCAATATAATCACAATCGAACCTAAAAAAACTCATTCACTCTGCAGACTTGAACTGCTGTCTTATCTTTTCACTGCACCTTGGGTATTGCATGTGTGTCCAATTAACAGACCTCTTGAACAAAAAAAAAAGATCTTTACCATTGTACACCTGATGAAGGGCTGTCAGCTTCTGTCCTCTGGGTAGTCTTAAAATAATCACACATTGAACAGAAAGGGAAAACTGCTCTTGACAGCTAAGAACTGTTATTAGCCCAATTAGCTACCATGTTTCAAAGAAAACAACTGTTTCAAAGTGCAATTTGAAAGCACAATGTGCAAACTCTATCAAGCAAAATATGAAGTCCTCTCCAAGTACAATATGAAAATGTGATATTTAACTCCTATGTCTCTGCATGAATGTTAAATTTTAGCCCCACATCTCAAATTACTAGAAATGGGAAGTGGTCTTCTTTTAAAGATGTCTGCTTTAGGGGCGCCTGGGTGGCTCAGTTGGTTGAGGGACTGCCTTCGGCTCAGGTCATGATCCCGGAGACCCGGGATCGAGTCCCACATCGGGCTCCCTGCTCGGCAGGAAGCCTGCTTCTCCCTCTCTCACTCCCCCTGCTTCTGTTCCCTCTCTGGCTGTGTTTCTCTCTGTCAAATAAATAAAATAAAATCTTTAAAAAAAAAAAAGATGTCTGCTTTGTAACAAGAAAAGAGTTTCTCTTCAGTTATTGTTCTTGCTCTTGATTATATAAAGGGAACTTGAAATCTAATTGCACAGAACAAAGAATGGGCAGCTTTCCACTTAAGGCCTTGGATAATATCTCTTTATGAATGGGAATGTATTCCTGCATACAGATTTGTAGGATTGTGTTCATTCCATATCATGCAAAACACTTCTAGGATGTAGGTCAATAAATGTATGTAGAACACTTAGCTTGACAGATTTTATGTAAATTGAGAAATGCCAGATATCTTAGTCCACTAAAAAGAAGTTAAAGCAACTGTTTGCATGCCCAAAATATTTGTGTTATTGAAAGATTCACAATACAAATATTTTCACTTGAAATTGATGTAGAACTATATCCAATAAAAAGAAATTTAAATGAATGCTACTTGGCTTAGTTTTTCATAGGGCGGTGCTTTAGATATAATTGTTAATGAACTTTCCAAAAATGTTGATAAAACGATGATTTTATTTTTATTCTTATTAAATAGATTATATTTTTAAAGATTTTATTTAATTATTTGACAGAGGGAGACAGTGAGAAAGCACAAGGAGAGAGAGGTTCAGGCAGAGGGAGAAGCAGGCTCCCAGCTCAGCAAGGAGCACAAGGAGGGACCTCTATCTCCGAACCCTGGGATCATGACCTGAGCCAAAGGCAGGGAGCACAAGGAGGGACTCCCATCTCTGAACTCTGGGATCATAATCCTTAATCAACTGAGCCACTCAGGAGCCATAGGATTTTATTTTACTTTAGTTTCTTTAAGCATTTATTTATTTTAGGGGCATCTGAGTGGCTTAGTTAAGTGTCTGTCTTTGGCTCAAGTCATGATCCTAGAGTCCCAGAATGTGGTCTCCCATCAGGTTCCCCACTCAATGGAGAGTCTGCTCTCTCTGACCCTCCCTGCTCTTGTGTTCTCTCTCTTTCACTCTCTCTCTGACCAATAAATGAATTTTTTTTTTTAAAGATTTATTTTAGAGAGAGAGTATGTGTGCCCCATGAGCAGGGGGAGGGGAGAGGAAGAGAAGCAGACTCCTCACTGAGGGCAGAGTGGAAGTGGGGCTCAACCTCATGACCCTCATGGCCTGAACCAAAATCAAGAGTCCAACACCTAACCCACTGAGCCACCCAGGTGTCCCTAAACAGGATTTTATAACATGTTTATTCTCTTGATGTCATTTAAAACTCTATATTTTAGTCTACAAAAATGGCTTTTTAAATTTAAAATTAGTATTTTGCCCACCATATTCAACACTATTTCTAAGACTACTATATATAAAGGACATGGGAGCAATAAAAGGTTGAGTCTATAAAAGGACACATAACTGACAGGTGGCCAGGCAACTGTTCCAAAGAGCCTTATAAAAGATAAACATTATAAAAGGAGCATGAGAAAATTATGCAAACTACTTTCTGCCCTTGTTTGTGATAAAACTCTCAAATGAGCCAGTTTCTTGTTTGACTAAATATGTTTCCATCCTTCAAATGAGATTTTCCCTCCTGGATTTGGTTATGGAACAGCACGCTCTAGTTTACCAAGATCAAGAAATGCATACACGGCCTAGTAACATACTGGATTCAAGGTCATGAATATGTCACTACTCACAGAATTTTTTAAAATTCTTATTTGTTTTTACTCAAGCAAATCAATAAAGAAAAACCTAGGAATCAATGCTAATAGGAAAGAGAATTCCTCATAAATTCCATGAAGTAGAGGCAACTAGTCATAGATTTGCTGCCATCTTATTAGGCAATTAAAGGTATATTTAAATAAATGGGGCTTTGCCCTAAGTTGTTTTATATTCTGCATTTGTACTTCACAATATGTTATAAAAATTCCATTTCCATAGATGTGGGGGAGGCCTCAGATATGCGCGCGCGTGCACACACACACACACACACACACACACACACACACACTGAGCCTACTAATTAATCTTGCTTACGCCTCAGATTTACACATCTACACTATGGTTGCCCAGTATGTTGTATCAGTTTACCATGATTTATCTAACATATTTTATTTGTGGAAATTTAAGTCTTTTTCCCAATTGTTTCAAAGACTATAAAGAATGCTAAGTGAATATCTGTTGTTGTACACCAGTCAGGTAATTCAGTCAAAGTTTTGCAAATTTGCAAATTTTTGATACATCTAGTATTGCAAAAATGCCTACTAAAATGTAACCATTTACCCTCCGACCAGCAATTAATGAGTATTTTTCCCCTCTGATACAGGGAAGTCTACAGATACAGACTAATAATTCTCCACATTCAGACTTCGACTAGAGGACGCTCAGATACTATTTCCTTAGAGGTTCCATCCTTTGACTCTTTTAACTCTAAAGATAGTGTCCTTTAAAGCCAGTCCTCTGAGTCCTGTGGTTTTCAGAAAGACCTCACAGCTTTTGGAGAATTGATGATATCCTTCCCCTTTTTCAGCACCAAAGCACAATTCTGCTTATGTTGTACTCATCTAGCCATTTCAAAGAATTTTTACTGTGGCCAGAAGTAAATACATGGCCTTAAATGTCTTGAGATAGTTTCATAGATTGATAATCCCAATCCCTGGCACACCGTGCCATTCAATATCATATTACTTGATTTAATTAGCAATATGTGTTCTGTCTAGGAGACCCCTTTGAATAGCTTTATGGGCACAAAAACAGTTTAATTTTTACCAACTTACTTGACCTAAAAAGATGAAAATTTCCTTTTTAAAGGAAAACAAAAAGCTCATAGCTTCTTTGACTTGAGTTTTAATTTAATTTCATTTAATTTTAATTTAAAATATAACTCTCAAATGACAAATCAGTTTGGTGGATAAGAAGAGATCAGTGTGAAGTCAAGCTGAGCTTTCATCTTCAATAAGTAATTAAGTTTTAATAAGAAATTATATAAGAATATAAAATTAAATGTACAAAATTAGAACAAGCTCTTTAAATCTGATGAGACAATGAATAAGGAATCAGTGATAGGATAGCTGATCTTACAGTTGCCAAATATAGTAATTTATATTCAGCCCCTATCATGTCTGATCTCTCTCAAGTAAATTACTTAGCCTCTTTGGATCCTAGTTTCCTTCATTTGTAAAATACAGTATAAACCACATCATTAGCTTTCATCGTCTTATAACTCTATGTGAAACACAGAATAAGTTATCAATGTTATGAGGAGTATTAGTGATAAAGTTGTGAAATGCTTTTTTCTCGCACAGAAAGACTCTTGTTTTTATGTGACTTAGTATTTTAAAGTCTGCATGCATCAGTGATGATTTCTTTAGGCTAGAGTCCATCAAAGTGAATAACTGAGTCAAAAGGTACTGAGACTTTTAATGTTTTTAATTACATGTTGCCCAACTGGTTTTTCAGTGAAATCTGTGGAAATTTAAATCGCATCACAACACCCTTATCAGCACTGTTACATCTACTTTTTTGTTACTTTGATAAATACAAATCCATTGTTGTTTTAATTGAATTCTTATTACATATGATGTTAAACCTAATTATTTCCTCTTCTGTGATTCATTCAATTACTTTATTTTGCAGTGGTATTGTGGACTTCTCTTTGATCCTGATATATTTTGTTGATTATATTAACATTTCTATGCCCTTTAAAAAGTGTAGTATTGTTCTATTTCATATTTTTTGTTTACAATGTTTTCTATCCTTTTAGAATGAAAGCTTTTCACTAACACAATCTTATGTTTCTTCCATTGCTTTTAGGCTAAAAAGTATCTTCAAGTACAGAGATATAGACCTTATTCATAAAATTCTATGAAAGTTTCACCCTATTTATAGATTCATTTAAAATATATATATTAAACCCCACAGGAATTTCTTTTGAGTGTGTTTAAAGGCAAAACACTGAACATTTTATTTTCTCTGTGGTCAGGTAATTTTACCAAGAATACACAAAACTATTATTTTAAGATACTAACATCAAAACATGGAAATAAAAACTGCTTAAACATGGAATTCCTAGATTTTAATGCTGTATTTCATTTTCTCACCATATTTTATTTTATTGCTATAGTTTATTTGTACAGTATGTAGTATATATATATGTCTCTTTTGAGTTTCACATCATGTTAGGTATGAATAGAATGCTGTACTACAGAGTAGGCTCAATCTCTTAAGTCTAGAGAAAAACATAAAGCCATAAACATCCCAGATATTTCTATTGTTTTATAGGACAATCAAACATTCATATTAGCTAAATGTGAACAATCCAGATAGGGAATTCATGTCACCATAATGAAAAGACTCTAATTTTTTAATACTATACCATTCAAATATTGGGATGCCCTAATTTCTTAGAGAAAAGTATTCCTGAGAATGATAAACTGCAAAGTCAGTATTTCCCTTCCAAGCTTAAAACATTTGTTAAGAGCTTCCACTGCAACACAACAAAATGTCACACTCACAGTGTTACTAGACATCAAAATTGAAAAGATTTAATCTGTCACACTGCCACTCTACAGTATTTAACTCCACTGCCCTACTTCCCCAAAATAACAAAAGCAGCCTTGAGATTTGTGTTACATTCCATTACACATGTAATTTGGCAACCAAGTATTTACAAAATAGGGAGAGAAGTAGGGAGAGAACAAATACATAAACTCAACAGCTTTGAAGATATGCCAAGTCATTAATGTAGTCTCTCTTACCTTTTTTTAGAGAGAATGGATTTAAGGTAGCAACATCAAATCAGAGTACATGCTCTCATTGTGTGAAACAGGTTCTGTCCTGTACCCCCCCAAAAAGAAGAAAAAGAAATAGGTTCTGCCTCATCACTGATATCAAAGCATGGCAATGAGAGCTATAGAATGATAGCTTCAAAAAATGTGAAATGTAGGGTGCCTGAGTGGCTCAGTTGGTTAGGCGACTGCCTTCGGCTCAACGTCATGATCCTGGAGACCCGGGATCAAGTCCCACATCGGGCTCCCTGCTCAGCCGGAAGCCTGCTTTTCCCTCTCTCACTGCCCCTGCTTGTGTTCCCTCTCTAGCTGTGTTTCTATCTGTCAAATAAATAAAATCTTAAAAAAAAATGTGAAATGCACAAAACTTTCTCAGCATATCCAACTCTAAGTGTTTGGTTACAAATGTCTTAAAATCAGTTACCTTTGAACAATGTGTATATTCAACAGTCTGAGCTGAACGGTTCCAACAGTCTGAGCTGAACTAAGTCAATAAGGCTTTTTGGAGATACGAGATCTTATCATTTGTAATTCTTACTTCATCTCAGGGAGCTCTGATATAAATAGTAAGCAAAGTCTTCATATAGCCGATCAAATTGAAAAGCCCACTGTCTTGTTTTAGATTATCCCAAAACCAGAACTTGAAACAAAACCTTGTATGCAAGTCATTTATTTTAGAAGTGATTCCAAAGAGACATCTATAAAAAACAGGTAGCTGCAAGGGAAGCCTAGGCAACATGCTTATATAATTCACTCGATCTTCTGGATCCATATGGGCCTGATCCCAAATACTCCATTTCTGTTGTATATGGGATTTCTACTATGTGTGCCAAACCAGTTTATTTGATGAGTTTCGTAATAGCCAACTCGGGATAGACATCTTCAGTTAGAGTCAACTGGTGTCCAACACACAACATCTACTAGGACACCACAGCAAGCCAGGATCTGTGTGTGTGTGTATTATACACCTCTTTTTTTTTCCTTCAGAAGGTGACTCTCTAAAGAAAGCATAATCTTATTCCCAAACCTTAGGTATCTATGTTGAAATTGTCTAATTATGACTAGCCATAGATTACACATTGTCATTCTATCAGAAATCAATCTAAGAACATCAGATCTTCTGGGCCATTATGCTAAGCTCAGCTTAGCAGCTTGTACCACTGCCGGGCCCTGCTGTACAGAGGTCTCTACTGTAAGATCCATCCAAAACTGGCCATCCTCCAAACATTAAACAGTCTGTAGCAATATTCCCAAGTACAATAGACACTGTTTTCAGAATGGGGAGAGGCTGTGGGAGCCCGCCTCCAAAGATAGCTCTAATGATCCCTGCTTGTTGGTATTCATGCCTTCTATTGTTCCTCTAATACTACATAAAGTTGACTTGTGAAGCCACTAACATATTGCAGAAATACTGGTAGATGATACACAAGTCTAGGTCAAAAAAGATATTATGGCTTCTGACTTGCCTTCTTTTGGTTAATTCTGGGAGAAGGCAGCTACGATAGCATGAGGACAGTCCAGTGGCATTTTATAAAGGAACTGAGATGTCCTGCCAATAGCCATGTGAGTTGAAGCCATGAACTCCTTAGAAACAGATCCATCAGTACTGGTCAAGCTGTCAGAAGACTGCAGGCCTGGTCAATGTCTTAACTATAGGCTCCCGAAAGACCTAGAGTTACAACTACCCAGCTAAAATGCTTCTAAGTTCTGGCATATAGCAACTGTGAGACAATAAATATTTACTGGTTACAATCTGCAACACTTTTAGGCAATTTGTCTTGTAGCAATAGTTACTTACACAGACTATGGAACCTGGAAGAGGTATATTGCCACAGCAAATGTCTAAAATATGGGAGGGGCACACTAGAACAGCACCGGGCAGATGCTGAAGGGCACAAAGGGAAGCGTTAGTAAAAGCCAAAGGTTCATTGCAAAGACAGTTAAAACAAAGCTTATGGTGACTGCCAGGAAGGATGTAGAAGTGAGGAGAGTATTATCAGAAACTGAGGGGAGTTCTTTTTACATCATGACAGTGAGATCAGCAAAACTGTCACCTAGAGTGATGTGTAAAGTAGGAGATATATCTAAGAAACTGGGTGATCTAAGATTTCTAGTCAGTGTATTGAGGGTGCCACCTGGTCTTTCTCATTAGGGAATCTCTAATACTTGCTGCTTTCCATTCACCCAATCCAACACATGTCATGGATGCAGCAGACCATTGTGAGAGTCTGAAGAGCGTCAAGACCGTCAAGGTCCCTGCCAACTATATTTTGACAAAAGGCACAAGTGTTAATTTGGCTCCAAATGAGGAAGTGAAGGCATCTGCTATGCATTCTTAAGTAAAAACAGCTTTTAGCTCCTTTCACTAATGGCACTTGAGAAAAGAAAAAAAAAAAAAAAAAAAAAACCTTTGCTTGATCAGTACCTCCACACCAAACACCAAAACCAGTGCTGTTTTGTCCTAGTTTAGATACCACATCTTTCGTAACAGCTGAAATTGGGTCTAACCCATGGTTAAGTGTACAGTGGCTTGCTGTCAGCTTTCAAGATTCATCCAGTTTCCTGTTCCTTTTTTCTCAGGGGCTATGTTGGTCAATTGGACAGGAATGTGGAATGAAACCACCTCACCCACATCTTTTGAATGTCTGATGTGGCACTCATTTCTGAAATTCCTCCAAGGACATTATGCTAGAGCCTAACAGAAAATGCTTCACCATCTACAATTCACTTTAATCTATCAAAAAGTCAAGTCTTAGTTAACTCTCGGTAGTAAACTACAGTATGCCAACCTAGCGGATGATAAAGCAAAAGACGTATCTGCTTGTCCCTCTTCTCCATCAGTCACAAACGCCCCATGATCATTAACTTCCTCACAATTTCAAGTTGCATGTGAACGACTGTGGCGAGGCTTTCTGTGGGCATCTTGTACTACAACGTCAAAGCAGTTCTGGGAAAGTAGGATGCTCAGCCAGGGCTGAGTCTGCACCTGTGTGAAGCTGGAAAAACGTCTGCAAAACAGGAAGTCACAGGAGAGACTGAGAGTGGAGACGGAGCCCAGAAGTTCTGAAATGGCACATGGTGGCATCCCGTGCCCAGCAAATGATAAAGCGTCTTGTTCCATTTTCTTTCTAAAAATGCCAAACCAAAGGCATCTATTTTTCTACTCACAATATACCTTTGGGATTAAATTGATTAAGGGGGGAGAATGTTTGAATTTTTGTCATATTCAGTTATTAATTCAACAGTTATTTAGTATGGCCATATGATGTGCTAGGTGATGTGATAGGCAAGCAAGATAGACATGTATTCAAACA